>VMDR010000935.1:146996-161680 GCA_007922815.1 Macrotus californicus
CCCCCCCCGCCCCCATCCTTCCTTTTCCTACAAGGCTCTCCGCAGTCTGTCACCCACCTCCCTCACTCCCTCTAATACTTCTTACTCCATTCTGGTCACCCACCGCTCACAGTCTCCTGGTCTTTGCCAGAGCCATTTCCCCTCCTTGAAACACTCTCCATCCAGCCCCCAGCTGCTCCTTCCTATCCTTCACGTCCCAGGAGTGGGATGTGACCTTGGGCAAATCATTGGGCTTCTCCATGCTTCTGTTTCCCATGAAATGGGGCCGTTAATGGTAGCTAGTGTTAGCGATTATTACTATTTCCTCAGTGAGGCTTTTCTGACTTCTCAATGAAAAGTAGGTCCCCACAGTCACTTTCTCATCACCCAGTTTTCTTCTTTTTTTATCATCCAGTTTTCTTTTCTTCGCAGCGCTGAGCAGTGCCTGAAATAATCCTTCAATGATTTTGTGCAACCAATATTTATTGTGCACCTACTATATGCCAGGCACTGTTCGTAATTACCATCGGATTGGACACGCCCACGAAGACAAGGTCTCTACTAGATCTGTCCACCCAGGCCTCTAGTGCTCTGGCCGGCACACAGTAGGCGATTTGCACATCCGGTGCCCCGCCTCGGCCACCCCTCCCCCGCTCCAGGAAGTGCGGGGGCTCTAGCAGCCCGGCCGGCCGTGATGCACACTGGGAAGGCAGCAGTACCAGATCCAAGATGGCGGCCAGCAGGAGGCTGATGAAGGTAAAAGCCATTCTCCGGCGCCGGCCGGGCGGGGGGCGGCGTCGCCGGCCCGGGGCCACCGTGGCTGGCCGGGGCTCTTTGGGCCGCCGCCGCCTGGCCTCCCACCCTACGTGGGCCCGCCGCCCCCCTGGGCCGTGCGTGGACTGAAGGAACTAACGGGGCCGCCTAGGCCTCAGCCTGGGCGGGAGCGCCAGGCCGCGCTGGGAGCCGTCGCTGGCCCCTCAGCCGGGCCCAGTGTGTCCACGCTCCTCTCTGCCCGGAGCCCAGCCGGTTACCCCTTTTCGCCGCGTCCGCCTCCCAGACCGGGAGCGGTGTTGATGTAGGGGCTCGGCCGGGAGGCCCCAAACCGGTGCCTGCGGGTAAGGCCCGAGCACTGGAGCCCCGGCCGGGAGCCCGCGTCGCGGAACCGCCCCGCCCTGGGCCACAGCGCGCCGGCTTGGAGCCCCGCTCCTCTGGGTCGCAGCTCCGGCGGCCGGGAGGCGTAGGCTGGGGAAGAAAGGAGGATACGGAGCGACGAAAGTTAGGGCAGTTGTTGGTGGGTCACTTGAAATTGCGTTGGGTTCTAGCAAACTGTCGCCTTGTGACTGCAGAGTCACACAGTGGCAAGTTCCAACTCTAGGAAGATCGGCCCCGACCGCGGCGCCGTTCTCCTTCCCCGTCTCCTTCCCTACTCACCACTTAGTCATTCCGGTCTCTTTTTCCCTGATGAGGCAAAGTGCCATTTTCGGGGGTGGGGGGGTGGGGGGGGGGTTGGCTTCAGTCGTTCAAATCAAAACCAAGCAAAGTTTATAAAAATAACTTGGTACTTTGTATCTTGAATGTAGCCGGGTGCTTTCTTGCTAATTGGCTCATTTGGGGAAGAACACAGATGCTAAACTGGCGTAGTTCTTTCGCGAATGTGTTTGCCGGCGTCCTCCGGAGCAGATCTCGCCAGCGTTTGAGAGTCGGATGCCTGGTACTGCCGCGAAGCTGCACCGCGCCGGAAATAAAAAAGGCCCAGGAGCTGGTTTCACGAGGGGACATAAAGATCTGGGGTTCCTCCTGGGCAGAGCAGTGCTTGGTAGAACTGGGCATTGAATTTGGAATCACAGCCTCTGGGCCCTCCCTCCCTGAAAACGTTTCTTTTGTTCATTAAGGGCTGGAGACGACACTTAACTTAATAAAACTCAATTGGAAGTGGGCGCACCACCATTCATTCACCCAGTCATTCGGAGGAGAGGACTGTTATTCACTGATTTCCCTTTCCAGCTCCCCAGATGTGGTCCCCTGTTTAAGCCTGGAGAATTTTACTGGAGAAAGATTTCTCGAGTGCCTGCTTTCCTTCCTAATCTTACTGAAATTATTTGAATTCATGCCCTTATCTCTCAGGTGCCCTCCCAAGTGCTTTCCTCTGATTACCCTTCTCGGACACCAGAGTTTTTTTGTTTTTTCTTTTTCTAAAGCAAATGTTTAATCCTTGCACTCCTATTGAAAACCTCTGTGGCCTTATTGTCCTCAGCAGTTAATCCTAACTTCTTACTTGGCATGCAGTATCCTTCTTAGGTTGACTGCAAATAACCGTCTGGTCTCACCTCCTGCCCTTCGGCTTCCCACTACCCTTTCACCTTTACAGTAGCTACTTTATATTTTACGCTTTTACTCTGTGCGGATAGCTCTGAACTTCACCTTCCTGGTCATGTTTAATCTCTAGTGAAATAGACAATATCGTTCCCATTTTGTAGGTGGGAAAATGGAATGCGGAGAGATTTGTTGGCTCTGTACATTTTTCTCTTAGGGAGGGTGAGCTGCGGTCTCAGTTCTGACAACAAAGGCCACTGCTGCTACTTGCTGCGTGGTCTCCCTTTGCACACACCGTTCACAGTACCTGAGAAAGGCGGCCTTCCCGCCCAGGGAAGTCCCAGGTTCCACTACAGTCCCCACTCCCCTGTGAGTTGTGTATGGTCCCCCTTCAGAGTGAGTTGTTTCCTCTTTTGTGTGAGTACAGCACTTTCTTTTTACGGAATTTTTACGAGTTTATTTGAGCCAAAACTGACAGTTGTCAGGAAGCAAGATCTAAAATGCTCCTACCCTACAGCACTTTATGTATCTGTTTACCACGATGTGATTTGTGTCAGACTTGTCTTTCCTCCTGGGTTCTGACTTGCTCAGGGGCAGGGATCTTGACCTAATTCATCCTGGTATCCCCTAGTCTAGCCCAATTGACCCAGTTTGGGGGTCTCAGGTACCTAGTAGTCAGAGAGGGGAGTTACTATGGGTTTTTTTTATTTTTTTTATTTTTGTGTGTGTCTTTAAACAAATTGGAGCTTAGAAAAAATATGTAACATTAACTAAGTACCTATTAGGTGCTAGTCATTCATGTAAGTTCTTTTCAGTAACAAAGTTAGTGTATCGTCCTCGTCTTTATTCTACAAATGAGAAAATTGTGAGGCTTAGATATAGGTTGAGTGTTGCTTAAGGTGGAGTAGAAGACCTGAGTGGGGAGAGATGAGATGCTAAATCTCCCTCGCTCCAAATCCCAAGTTCCACGCTCCTTGTCACACTTTCTTATTTCAAGGATACATGGAGGGGTTGTTTCTGGAGTTATGGATGGAAATTCTTTCAGTTCAGGAGGGAGAATGATGGTTTCACGGAGTTTTTTTTCCCCTCCGGGGCCCCCCCCCCTCCCCCCATGGTGTTGATCATTGTCTCTGAGAGTCAGTATTTAAGCCTGCTTAGTTAAAAAAAGAAAAGAAAAGATTGATGCAGGTTGGGGGGAGGAAATGAAAGGGACTTTCAATGGTGAAAAAGCAAACGTGTTGAATAATCAAGTGGAGTACATCTTAAAGAACTAGGTTTCCTCAAAAACTTTTCCAGGACACTCAGAATCAGAGGTTTCTTTGTAATAGTGACTGTCTGCAGATAGTGTTAAAGGTAGAATGATTTGTATATATGGGGCTGAGAAGTTATTTTAGGCAAAGTGAGTATGATAAAGTCGTAATTAAAAGAAATTGTGATTTTTCAACTAATGTGCCACACGAATTTTTAAAACACGCAATATTTGACTATTTAGTCAGGGGCACTGACCTCTTTTCCCTTAGATTGCCAAATTAAAAAGTGACAACAGCCAACACAACCATAGCTGTCCAGTGTGAATGAATCAAAATTATACCTTTTTTTGGTCAGATTGGCAAGACATACATTATTTGCTGTGCTGCAGAATTTTAGTAATTAGTTTATACGTGCCATGAGATGAAAAAGGTTAAAAATCTCTGGCCAAAAGGATTAGCCATTTTTCAGAACCCTTTTTAGAAATTACAATGTTAATAAAACATAAAATATGTTTTAATTTGCAGGAAGCTAATTCAGCATTAATGGCAGTAACTAAATTGTAACCATTGCTTCAGTCAGGAGGGAAATAGCTACAAAAGTGAAACCTGAAGGTGTGGCTAAGGAAATTGATTTCAGTCTCATAATTTCTTTTCAGCCTCAATTGTACACAGTTCCCCTAAGGCCCTCCAGCTGAGTATCTTCCCAGAAGGGCTTTCTCCTGGGAAAATTTGTGAATTTAAGAGAGGAGCGACATTTTATTAGTTGTTGTGGTGTAACTGTTGAGTATTTGAGATTTGTTAGTAATGTTTTAGTCCTGGGTAAATGATTTTTACTCAGGACTCCATATTGGTATACTTTCAATCCATAATCACTTGTGAGTGACTTGTAGGAGTCACTAAATTACAGTTCATTCCTTGGAATTAGTTGTACTCAGCAATAAACTGGTTCGCTTTT
Organism: Macrotus californicus; assembly: GCA_007922815.1. NCBI lineage: Eukaryota > Metazoa > Chordata > Mammalia > Chiroptera > Phyllostomidae > Macrotus > Macrotus californicus. The sequence continues at coordinate 151,494 of VMDR010000935.1, forward strand.
GAGTGCAAGTTTATAATCTGTGATACTGGGTAACTAACAATAGAGCAGTGAGCGTGTCTGGTACTGGTGTGCTGTGTGTGTCAGGAGGTGAAGGAGTTTTACAGATGATATTATGTCAGTGTAAGTGTCCTGAATCCACTCTGGGTTTTGGGGAATTGAAAAAAGCATTGCTCTTTTTATTCCGAATTCATGCAGCCCAGTAAATTGGGATAATTTCAGCCTCCTTTAATGATATACTTTGTAAATGTTTCTCTATTAGAAGATAATACAGACAGGCCCTGAGAAAGAATATACTCAGTTATTGCAACATTTGGACCTTTTTTTTTTTTTAAGGTTTATAGAACAAAAACATTTGTCTCCTGGTTCTTGGGTCTTTTCTGATCTTGTTACAGCTGTAAAGAGGCTGTTGATTTTACATTTTATGGTACCAGAACACTTGAAAATATTCTCATTCCATTGAGAAGTATCACTGAATCTTCGAGATACTTGTTGTGTCTTTGTGGGGGTTTTTAAAAAGATTTTTTATTTGTTTCTATAGAGAGGGGGAGGAAGGGAGAAAGAGAGGGAGAGAAACGTCATGTGTGAGAGAACCATCAATCAGTTGCCCCTCACAAGCCCCCAGCCTGGGACCTGGCCAGCAGCCCAGGCATGTGCCCTGATGGGGAATCGAACTGACAACCTTTCCCAACCTTTCCGTTTGTGGGACAACACCCAACCTCCTGGGCCACGCCAATCAGGGCAAGAGATACTTGTTTTCTTTGCCGCAACAGGAAGATAGGAACTCAAGCTTAGAGAATCATGAAGCCACCCATCCTGAGCTCATACTTGGTATCCAGCCGTCTTGAGAGTTTTCCTTTGAATGGTACATAGACCTGCAAGTGGTTACATTTAAACTTACCCTGTGCCCTGCACTTCTTTCTTGCTTGGGTACTGATCTACTGGTCTGTTCATTCACCCAAGGAAGAACCTGGGGGAGCCTGCCTCACCCCTTCCTCCCACATCTAGCTGCTTGCCAGCTTCTGCTGAACTGTGTGCCTCTGTTCACTGCCTGTCTTGACTGCATCCCCAATACCACTCCCTTAGTTCAAGCTATCGCTGTTTGTGGCAGGACACCTGTATTAGATTCCTTAATGGTTTCCTTTTATTCCACACCAGTCCATCTGTTCTCAGTCCCACATGATCCCTAACCAGCAGTTTGTCCGAGAGAAGCAAATGCATATGTCCAGGCCCTGCTTCTCAGAGGTTGGAACCAAATTGTGTAGGTCAGGACTCTATTTAAAAATCCACCTTCCTTACCATGTTCCTTCAAGGGCAGATTTTGCCAGTCTTCTCTCTCCCCACGTGCCCATGGAATCCCCTAACACGGCCTGCTCTGCACACTCTAGGTCTCTTAATGGGCGTTGCTGTCTCTTCTCTGCATCAGGGTAACTTCTTGTATTTTAAGACTCAGCACAGTGGACACCTCTGGACTCTGTCCTTGAGGAGCTTAGTAAGAGAGAAGAATAGCATGTACCTGGAACAAAGAAATCCTGGTATATGCTAGCTGAATAATGGAGTACAGGTGAGGGAAAGACCCTCTGACATGGAGGAGATGGAACTTGGTCTGGCCTTTCAGAATGAATAGGTTTTGGTAGCTGAAGAGGAGAGGGGCCGGGCAGCCAGTGAGATTAAATAGCTTTCATCCCTCAGAATGGATGTGGACTATGGTGATGAGAGATGCCCTAAGGAACCTTGGTAACAACTTACCTGCTTCCCAGTATGGCTGCGTACTTCTGACCTTGTGCTGTCCCTCCTTGGGTTTTAGTTAGGCCAGCCCCTGAGGTGCTTTCCAGAAGCACTGGGGAACTGGCCTGGTTTTACCAAGGCTGACGTGTCCAGCGTACTTGGCCCTCCAGAACTAGGTGCCCTCCCTCCCTCTGCCTTGGCAGGGGGGCTGACTTCTCCAGCCAGCCCCTGGAAGAGCTGCCTCTCCGTGAAGGAGCATCATGGAGGGTTTAAGGACGGGTGGCAGAGAAGTGCCGGAGCTCTTCTCTTGAGGGATCAGGTGTCCCCCCTCCTGCGACATCCGTGAGAAGTGGCAGGCCTCTCACTTGTGAGGGCTTTTGCCTGCGTGTGTCTCCTCTGGCCAGCCTCATCCTGCCTGTTCTTGAGGGCATAGAACGTCTTAACCCTCTTCCTAATTAGAAAAAGAGAGGGGAAGACTCCTTCATTCGGGGCAGATCTGCTGAGGGAGAACACAGCTAAGCGGTTAGGAGCTCAGGTTCCGGAGTCTGAGTCCTGGGCCTGCAGCATCGTAGCTGAGTGAACCCGGGCAAGTCACCGCACCTCTCTGTGATTGGTCCTTCCCTGTGTGCGAAGGTTAAATGAGTTAATACATACCGAGTGCTTAGAAGAGTGCCGGCGTGTGTGGAGGGTGCGACACGTGTAGATATTACTGGGAGCGAGGAAGATGCGTTCCAGGGCAGTGCAGGAGAGCAACCCGGCAGGAGGGGAGGGTTTGGAGGAGTGAAAGGAGCCGTGCTGAGGCCAGGTAGGGGCAGGCCAGCTTGGACGTGACCCCGCCACTGAGGCAGAGCCCATTCTTTTCCCTGCAGTGCTCTCCTGCCTCTTGAAGTAACCTGTTCTGAGTTAGTGACAGGTCTACCAAGACAGCTGTGTGAATCTTTGTTGTAAAATGCTTACTTTTTCCATCAAAATCAGAAACTCTGGAATTCAAACTTTGCCTTTCCAGCATCTCAGAATCTCTCCCTGTGTATTTTCTCTTCCTGTTCTGAATGCACACACCGTGTAGTGACAGTCGCTGTGTCCAAAGATGAGTCCAGTTGCTGCGGAAGGCAGCAGAACATCTGCTGAGCTGAGAGGTGCAGTTGGGGGGTTTGAAGGAAACTTCTGAATAAGTAGGTGCAGTCCCAGAAATAATAGTGTTGTCTTCTGTCTTCTCTTTCAGCCTCGAAGCAGAAAAGTTGAGAAAGGTTGCTTCTGGGGGCCGTTCCATTTCTCCTCCCCATGCTCCACAGTCTCTTTAGAATTCCAGAGCTTCCAGAGGCCCCTCGGCAGGCCAGAGGCTTACAGGGTGCCACCCACGGCTAGCAGTGGACCCAGACACACTCGTTGCCCAGCTCTCCCTGCTCTCAGGGTCTTGCTCCTGCTCTTCATGTGGCTGCTTTGGTTTTTAAGGAGGGACAAGGTGGAGACTAGGATTCCTTTGGGTCAGGTGGTGGTTAGGCTTTTGTTCTATTTTTAACAGTTCAAGACTGTCGATTACAGCTTTCTGTGCTTCATTATCCTGTCAGATTGTGCTTCCGCTGCTTACTAGCATAGTTCAGCAGAGGGGTGAAACAGAGGGGGTGTGACCCAAGTCTGCCATGGGAGGAGGGAGAGAGGGTATAACTCAGAAGTTGATAGCCTCGGAGCCCTTTCTGTAAATGTTTACTTCATACTGGTGTTCCTGTTAAGAAAAATCAGCACATGGAAGCTGAACTTACAGAAGGATCCACCACGTGTTTTACACAAGCAGTTGCCGTTCTCACTTGTCCTGTTTCGGGCTCTGTGTCACTGGGTCTGTTGTAGACAGACATGAAAAGGTTGTGTCCCAGTCCCCGAGGAGCTCCCAGCCTGGTGCGGGGTGCAGGACTCCAGAGTGTATTGATGTAGGTCAAGAATGCCAGGCACACCCATGTTCAGATGGAGACAGAAATACATTCCAGACATGAGGCTGATGGCTGGAGGCTGACTGTGGAGCTGGCGTGAGAGCCTGCCAGCCAAGGCTCGGGCAGCACTTGCCCCGAGGTGTGTGGGCAGTGCATTCCTTGAAGCTTGTGCTGAGTGTCATATTCTCTTAGAATGACCTCTCGACAAATAGCCTACCTCCCTGGAGCAGTGTGCTGTGTTGGAGTAACAGGGACCTGAGCTCGGGTCTCTATTTCTGCCTTGGACTTGTTCATGTCTTCGCCTTGAGCCTGAGAGCCCTGATTTCTCCAAAGGGGATAATGAAACCTCATAGAGTTATGAGTGTCATGAAGTGTATTAGTTGTGATGGTAACAAAGTGTAAGGTAGCTAGAGTGCCACCAGTCACGGAAAGGGAAGTGTGTTGGCATGGGCCCCGCCCCCCTTGCTGACTATACACTGGAGTGGGAGAATTGTGTTTGGGGGCTCCGAGGTCTGGAGCTTAGATTTACAGTATTGAGTTACCTTGAAGTCAGGAGTCAGTGTCATTGATACTGGCTGCTTTGTGCATGCTTGGGAAGTACATGTCTCTCAAAATTAGTCACTTTTCTACAGCCACACAAAAGCAAGGAGTGGCTCTTGCAAACTGCTCATGTCTTGCCAGTTGCGTAGTTGGCATTTTGACAGTGACCCTGTACTTAGACTTAAGGCAGATTTGTGTTATTTTTCCTTCAGACATCTGGCTCCACCTGCCAGGTTTTGTTTCGCCTGGCCAGAAGGAGAAGGAGCCTAGAAATGTCCCTCACACAACGTAAACACTGAATGCCTAGCTATGAAGGGCTAGGGCAAATACTGTGTACGTTCATGCTTTTGTCATTATAAATCTTGGAAAGTGCTATTCCAGAGCAAGCTAAGCCCTTCCAGGGTCCTGCTTCAGAGAAGGGAGCCCCTGCGCTGCCCGTTTCCATGGACGTGTTCACCGCTCTAACTGCTCTGTGGCTGAGATGTTCCCAACAGACTGATTTCTGGCTCTGGCTCTTGTCTGGTCCAGCACAAGCTTTGTGCCTTGGGCTTCTCTGAGCCTTGGCTTTGCCATCTGTAAAATGAAGCTGATGTGCCTGATCTGCCCACCTCAGGGGTGTCGTGAGCTTCCAGGCACATCCTGTGGGCTGGCTGTTCATTGTGAACATTGCAGGGTGTCGTGGCAACCAGCTGCTGCTCCTCACCATTCTCTTTTTTTAGTACCTTTAAAAATGTTTTATTTATTTATTTGTTTGTTTATTTATTTATATTTCTTTAAAGGTTTTATTTATTTATTCATTCATTCATTCATTCTTAGGCAGAGGGGAAGGGAGGGAGAGAAACATCAATGTGTGGTTGCCTGTTGCACACCCTCCACCAGGGCCCTGGCCCGCCCTGACCGGGAATTGAACCAGCGACCTTTTGGTTCACAGGCCGGCATTCAACCACTGAGCCACACTAACCAGGGCAAAATTTTTATTTATTTTAGCAGGAGAGAGAGAGAAACATCTATTTTTGTTCCAATTGTTTATATATTCATTGGTTGATTCTTGTACATGCCCTTATGGGAGATCGAACCCTAAACTATAGCATATTGGGATGACACTCTAACCACCTGAGCTACCCGGCCAGGGCTTTTTCTCGGTATTTTGTTGCTGCTTTTCATTTGGCTACATTTGGTGCATACCTCTTGTCAAAGGTGTGCACCTTCCCTTGCATCTCTCCATTTCTGTTCTTTGTTGGGATTTTGGAGGTGATGGCACCCTAAGCTGATGCCCTGTGGAGAGAGTGGTGATGCGCTGTTAGCAAGCCTCCACCTTATGTTATGTTTTGTTTCTTTTTTTAAAATTAAGGTATAATCAGTCAGGACATTTCTCAAAGCTTTGTGCTAACTACCATGAACATATTAATTTCTAATTTAAGACTCCATGAGTTCTGGTCATAGGCTGTTGATGCCATATCTATGCTCTATTATGTAGAATCAGGGGTATATGAGGTCTGTCCAGGAGGTACCCAGCCATGTAATATGAAAAACAGACATTTATTGAAGAAGTTACAAGAAACATTGTACATAGGACAAGGACACCTCAGTCCCCTTCAAAGTAGGCACCTTGGGACCTCACACAGTTCTCCCAATTGCCATCAGCTGCCCCATCATATTTTCCTGAGTCTCATCAGTGGTCTCAGATCTCTTCCCTTTCAAAGGTGATTTTAGTTTTGGGAAAAGCCAGGAGTTGTAGGGTGCCAAATATGGGCTGTAGAGGGGCTGAGTCTCCTGGGTGATTTGTTGTTTTGCCAAGAAACTGCACTAGATGATGCATGAGCTGGTGCATTGCCCTGATGAAGCTGCCAATCACCAGCTGCCCGTTGCTGCGGCCTTCTGAGTCATCTGAATAGTTTCCACAGAGGATGCTCAAGCTTAATGCAAAATCTGACGCAGATTCATCGCTCTCCTTGCTCAGTCATTTTGATTGCGATGACCACACAGTACACACGCTCCCTCAGCGGTGTCTACCACCCCCACTGCTCAGTACAGTGAAGTCAACATTGTTCATACTTGCGCATTCCAGTCCACTCTCCTTGGCTGCCAGGTCACATCAGTGTCATGCAAACCCTTCTTGTTATATCAACAATGGCTGGACTTTTTCAGACAGACCTCATATGTTGGCGCCTTGACACTCTGAAGTACTACGAAATGTGGTGATACAATTACGAGAGGAAGTGAAGCTGCCATTAATTGAGTGCCTGCTGAGGTGTTGAGCGATAGTCATATAACAGTTGTGGTGACTCTCATCAAGGTCCTGTGCAGTTGGTGTCTTCCTTTTCTTTTTCAGGTAAGAAGCTCCTTGGAGCTGCAGGTTGGTGCGGAGAGCGGGGCCGGGAGGGTCGAGCCCAGGCCTGTCTGACCCAGGGGCCTTTTGCTCTTTCTAGTCCCCTGAGGATTTGGCAGCTGTTAAAGCAACCATTTGCCAGATCAAAATATTATTTCTATATATAATATAGAAAATAAACGTTGAAGAGAATGGTTGGGGATTGGAATATTCTGATTCTGTTGCCTAACTTAGGCCCACAGGAATCTTCAGAATAGAGAACAAGGCTCTGGCGGGGCAGCTCACTTGATGAGAGAGCATCGTCCCGTTACACCAGGGTTGCAGGTTTGATCTTCCTGTCGGGGCACGTACAAGAATCAGCCAGTGAATGTCTAAATATGTAGAACAACAAATCAGTGTCTGTCTCTCTCAAAAAAAAAAAAGAAAGAAAGAAAGAAAGAAAACAGGAAAATGAGCACTGTAAGTCATAATCAGCTTTCACTTTGAAAAAAAAAAAGTTCAGAACTTGCTTTGCTTTCATGTGCCTAGTTCAGTGAGAGGTATTTCTCGCCGTGGAAATGACACCAAGTTAATCAGGCCCCCCCATGTCTTTCTTGCTGAAAGACCAGGTTGGATGAGTATGGTAGTTCCTAAGCAAGGGTGCACCTCCTTGTCACCTGGGCATCCCCAGGCACCAGTGCTCAGCTGAGCTCAGGAGGTTCTGATTCTGCAGGTCTAGCGTGGGGTCTGCGCATGAGTCGGTCTTTTAGCCCCTCCCTACCCTTTGTGCCCCTAACCCACCTCTACCTCTCTGTGAGTGTTAAACAACTCTCCCAGAGGCTTGGGCACATGACCCTAGTGGAGTCCCCAACCTTAGTAATCACTAATCACTCTAGCCAACCTGGGTTCCCAGCTGCTTTCCTAATACCTCCCCCCCCCGCCCCCCCGCCCCGTGATTTCCTCTCTATCTTTGAGTATGTTTCCCATACACAGACACCTGTTCTCTCTAAAAGTTCTATTTTCAAGGCCTGTCTCAGAGCCTGTCTTCCACGAAGCTGTTACCCTCTGCTGTTGCCTGATGGGCCTCCCCTGTTCTGACCCTCAGGCTCCTCCTAGAGCAGAGCTTCTCTCCTAACCCAGCCTCAACAGACAAGGAGATGGTGTTCAGCTTTACTTCCTGTAGGTCTTGAGGGGCACAGCGCACCTTTTCCACTATGCAAAAAAAAGTTGCAGGATGATAGGGAATATGCTTTTGAAAACTACAAGCACCCTTAATACTTGATGGTCCGCAGCATTGATTTGACATCTGAAGTGGGCCCTGGCTTGCACAGCTGATCTTTTTCCTTTTAATCTGTCTGGATTTCTTAAAGAGGACCAAGGCCACAAGCTAGTTAAGAATCACTAGACCCTGCCCTGGCTGGTGTGGTGCAGTGGGTCCAGCACCATGCTGTGAACTGAAAAGTCACCAGTTCAATTCCTAGTCAGGGCACATGCCTGGATTGCAGGCTGGGTCCCTGATTAGGGGTGTGCAAGAGACAGCCTATCAATGTTTCTCTCCCTCTCTTTGTGCCTCCCTTCCCCTTTCTCTAAAATAAATAACATCTTTTAAATAAACAAAAAGAATCGCTGGCTCTCAGGCCGTGTGCTACGATTACTCAGAGATTTTGAACAGTTTTCCAGGCCCCATCATAGACTTCTAAAAAGGAAAAAAAGAGACTTTGTTATATACTTTGCCCACACTCCAATGCACAACTGTCTCCTGTCCTCTCATTGGTTGAGGCCGGCTTTCTGTGCAGGACTTGGATCAGGGCACTCCTGCTGGGGCCAGGGCCATCTCACTGTTAGTGCCTGCAGAGAGAGCTGTTAGGCAGTGGTTCGTTTCTGCTGCATGCCACACTTTGGCTTGGAGTGGGCATTAGCCTGTCTGCAGGTTGGGGAATGAGCTTTTCCCCCTTTGAAGAGCTGAGAAGCGCACCCAGGCTCTTTCATGTTCTGCAGTACATGGAGCTCCACATCTGGGCTCAGAAGTAGACCCATTGTGAGTGGCATTGCTCTTTCTCCCTCATCCCTTAACCCTGTGTTTCTGAAGTCTGCTTTCTCCCACTGGGAGAAGGAACGTGTGAGCTGCCTGGTTCTGCTTTCCTTTGAGCTGTTCTCTTGATTTGTCATCATTGCACCATCAGCCCGGAGCAGCTGACCAGGGACTGCTGCTTGCTCTGAGCAGAACTGAAACAAACCTTTCTGGGGTGTGTTTTGTAAGTTTCTGTCATTGTTGGCTTTGGTGGTCCTAACTTGGTTCTTCTAAAGTGGGGCCTCTCCAACATTTGAAATTTTAAGTGTGAAGTCTGAGTTTACATTGATTTTTTTTTTTAACATTCCTTCCCCAGTTCTTCATTTTCAGGACCATTCTCAGTTGCAGAGGTGCAATTTTGCTTGAGGGTTTGCCAGTCCCCTTGAGTCATGGTGCCCTTTTTCCAGTTTCATACCTTCAGATGAACGTGTGGTTCTCTGAATGACTTGGATATATCTTCTCTAAGTTGTTCTTGGTAGAGGTGTGATTGGCATTTTGAGCTGAACAGTTCTTGCCTGTAGGACCATCTTGTGCAGTACAGGACTTTTAGCGTCCTGGCTCCTGATATGGCCAATGGTTCTCAGCAGCTGGGCTCTCAGGGACATTGGGAAATCGGGGTGGATGGTACCACAATGCCTGGCATCTAGTGGGTGGGGCTGGGGATGCCCAGGTGCCAAGTCCTGCTGGATGCTGGCACCACCCTATTGAGAAACACTCTCTCAGGGGGGTGCCCAGCGTTCCCTGGAGGTTGTGGGCCTGCTTGCTTGTTTGTTTGTCTTGATTTCTTTCACTTCTGTCTTCCGATAAGTTCTTCCTTGGTGGTTAGAATGAATTATGCAAAGGAGGCTGCCTCTTCCCTCTTCGGTGAGCTTCACTCGACAGGAAGGTAAGTGGACAGTTTCTCTGGGAGCTGCACTTCCGAGCCTCCCAGACCTGCCACCTTAGTTCTTCCCTTTCTTTAGCCGGGGATGTGTGGCCTCCTCCACCCACAGTGTGGCTTTTGTCTTCTCTTGTTATCAAAGCGCCAGTGAGTGCCCTCCTTGCACCCCGCACCCAGTGCCCACTGCTTCTCCCTTTGTCTTGAGCAAGGTGCAGTTTTTCACAGCCATATCACAGGTGACCCCCATCTTGCCATGTTTTGGTCATTTTTTTGAAATATACCTTCTTGTGTTTATCACCCATACTTCATGTGGTTAGTATATGGATTTCTGAAACCATAAAATATAGTTCATATTACTTTAAAATGTATTTTCTCCCATGAATATTGAATATATTCTGTAATTTGTTTTTTTGATTGTCTAATTTCAGAGTTCTATTTGGAATTTTTTCCTTGTCTGTATTTTTGATAACTTGGTAAGGCTTGGCCCTTAAGGGACATGATATCTTGTGTCTCTTGCCAGGAATCTCTTTTTAAAAATTTTTATTATTTTGGGCAGAATCTTTTTTGTCATAGTTTCCATTTTATTTTTTATTTTTATTTTTTAATTTTTTTACTGTTTTTTCCTCTCTAGCCAGGAATCTTAACTCTAGTATCTTGAACCAAGGACCAGAAAATTAAAATATAGAGAGATTCCTTCCTGTCCCAGAGCTCTTTTCCTTCCCCAAGCCCCAGCTTCCC
>VMDR010000936.1:0-155000 GCA_007922815.1 Macrotus californicus
TGGAACCAAAATGGTAGTGAGATTTATGTTGAGCTCTGACCATTTTCTAAGCATTTTATACTACAGGATAAATATTTGAGGGTATAATAAGGTATTTTTATCATTTTAATTGAAGAGATAATTTTTGAATGACTATATTTTTATGTGAGCTGACATTTCTTTGTACAAAATTGAATTTTAAAGCATTTTCCTTAACTTTGATAATTTCACATAAACAAATTGTATTTATCAAGCATGATTTATGGGTTATAATAATATGGTATATCCTATCAATTTTTTAAGGAAGAGAGTTTCTTTCTCAGATGGGAAAGCAAAATGCTGTTGGTAAGTAAAAATGCTTAAGTTAATAACTTAACATTATGAAACATTAATATAATAACAGTGTTATAGATTGTTGAGCTGTTACAATCATGGTGATTAGGTCATATTAGGATTCAAACAGGTGTTATCATCATAATTTCACCTGGGGAATCACCTCTGATTCAAAATACATAGCCTACCTCATTGAGAAAAATTCACTTCTCTCAATTTGAATAAAAGCCATAATTTTTTTATTTCTTTACTTAAAATTATGACTATGGAGGAGTTTAATTCTTACAGCCACTTATAATGTGTAGTTTCCAGGAAAAGTTTTATTTCTTACGAGAACATGATTCTTCTTTCAAAAAAAAGTCTAAAGAGACACAGATGATCTAAAATAACTGTTTATGATATGGTCTCATCTAGTTCAATGATATGCATGGCTGATTTGCAGGTAGACAATTTTCTAAACAGTCGTCCCAAGAGAGCAGATAGGTGGAAGTCCTAAGCCCACGTAGACATGACTAATTGGTCACAGCAGCTTTCCCCACCATTGGGGCACAGCCCTAAATCCTGGGCTAACATCTACAGTCTGCAGCTCTTCCATCTCAGTTGCCCTCCTTGTACTCATTCTTGCTTAAGTTGGACAGTGGCCATCCTTGTACTCTAGCTGTGGAAGAGTGGGCTCACTACTAAACTGAGTTTCATTCGCTGTGGACGAGTGGGCTCACTACTAAATTGAGTTTCATCCTCAAATATCTGCAGGAGACGACAGCTGTCGAAGATTAAAGATGCCTGTTTAGGAGAGCAAAACTGCCCACTTCCGTGCTAGAATTTTGTCTTTAGTTTACTGAGTGAATACTTCACAGCGAGATTGACAAAGTGCAAGTGTAGAGCTCGCTGGGTTTTCACAAACTCAACTTACCCTCATGACCAATCCTCAGGTCAAGAGACAGAACATTATCAGTATCCCACCAGCCCCCCTGCTTTCTGGTAGGCGTTACCCCTTCCCAAGGTAACCATATCTGACTTCAGTAGGTGCTTTTAATTAAGAGAAAGCAGGGCAGAAGCCTTGAGGCTGGCTCAGATCCAGAGGAGCCTACCAGAGCACCGGGGGGGCACTGTTAGGAAAAGACTGCCGGGGTCAGAGTCTGGGCGGCACCTCCTGATTTAGGGAGACAGTCTCCATTTTCGCACAGAATAGGCATCAGACTTGTCCCAGGAACTTGTCGAGTTTTCCTCTCAGCTGTGGGACCTCATTGCCTTACTGCAAGCCTGCCTGTGATGCCCCCACCACATGCCCCCACATCACAGACCCCAGCACGGCCACGTTGGTTCAGCCTCGGTCTCTCAGAGGCCTCAGCTGTGCCTGCCAGACACAACATGGGGCTGCCTTTCACCTGTGCGGAGAATTCCCCATTCTTACCTGAGCTTCCAACCTGAATAAATTAAGTTAATTCTGTTGTTACTAAAATAATTTGATTGGATGGAGTAGTAGTCCCAGAAAGTGTACAATCCAATATTTTATTTTCAGTATTAGACATCAATGTAACAGAGACTCAAGTTTGTCTGAGTCTAGAAGCTCACACAATCAGACTACCACCACCTGAGGTACCACGTTTTTATTTCTATGATTAACTTTACTATGTGTGCTATATATTTAATGCATTTCTTATTACTACTAACATGCTAGCAGGTTTTAATTTTTTATAAGAAGAGTGTTAGGGTTTTTTAATTTTCAAAATCCATATTAAATTCTTGATACATAGATATTGTTCTTAGTCTGTTTACCCAAAGAAATTATTGTCAGTTCAACATAGACCCAGTCATGTTATTCCCTTGCTCAGAAACCTTTTTAGTGGCCGTCAGGACTCCCGCTACCCCGAACACATAACAGTTACCCAAAAACACTTCTTGCCTAAGGAGAAGGACCTGTTCTTTATTTTGCTATTCTCAGAGCACCCAAGTTCATGGCTTAACTGGCTTTGTCTGCCGAAAGCATTCTCAAGTTTGGTCTCCATTGTATGTATTTTAACAGACGTGCGGTTACACTCTTATCACTGAGAAAGATGAACAGCGCAGGGAGGAGGTGGCCTGTCTGCACCTGAGAATGAGGCAGACTGACCCACCCGCGAGGGGCGGTGTGGGAACCCACAGGTTCCCTGGGGAGATCGGGCCCGCTCCCAGCACACAGAGCTGCAGGGCTCCAGCCTCTGCCCGCACGCCAGCTTCCGCAGGGAAGAGGAAGGAGCTGTCCCAGCTCTGCCTACCAGATAAATCGCCTCACCTGCCCTAGGGAGGCGTGAAGGAGGAGCAGGTGACAGCAGGGTGGTAGAGCTCCCGTCAGCACGGGAGCAAACCCCAGAAACGAGGGGGTGCTCCGCGTTCTTTCCTGCCCAGCATTGCGCGCTCAGCACGTGCTCCTTCCGCTCATTTAAGCTCATTCCCTCCGTTGTCGTCTGTGGTCAGCCCTCCGGATCTCGCCTTACTTACCTGTTCGATGGGCGTTTCCCACGTCCTGACTATGGGAGCTGTCAGTTCGCGTGTGTCTGTGAAGCGGCGCAGATGGGAGGCTTGCTTGGGCGACGGGAGGGCAAGCACGGAGCGCCTGCAGTGGTGCAGGGAGACCGCGGGAGCCGAAACTCGGCCTGCGTTACCGAGAGTGGTCGATCCAGCGCGACTGCAGCCTTTAAAATCAGAGCTGGCTGGCTGTGTGTGTGTGTGTGTGTGTGTGTGTGTGTGTGTGTCTTAATGTTTCTTTTTGTTTGCCAAATTCTTTTGAGGACTTATGCTCTAAAATATTATTTCTGTTAAAAGCTCCAAGAATTTGGTATTTCTCAAAGTGTTATAAAGGACTTTGATACTCACCAGAATGCTGTCATTGAGGGACATTCGATTTTAAGCAACGGGTGCTACGTTTTGCCAAGGTGAGATTTCAGTCTGTAGAGGAGGTACGTGACATACCATTTTTCTCTGATTTTGCTTCAACACTGATATGTGCAAAAGCAGAAACCATTTTGTGAATTTTTGAAACTGCATGACAACTTTGAAGAGATACCACATTGTCATACTTACAGAAGCCATCAGTCCGTCTGTCAGATGGCTAAAATTATTTTATTGTACATTAAATATATAATATACGTTTATAACACTTTTTATTAGATCTATTTTAAAGTAAAATTTCTAGATATCTCGTGAGATTAAAGCTATTATAATAATCTTGTGAATAATCAGTATAACCTTGTGAATTTTTACATATAATTAATGATTCATTATTATTTGATATGAGTTAAGCCTGTACTATATTCAGAAAAAATGGCTTGTTATTAATATGAATAGGACCAGTGGGATAAAATTTTCACCTGCTTTATGAAAAAGAACCTTAGCAAGCATACACACAATAATTCAATCATTCAGGAAAGGGTAGATGGGAACTCTGGATCTGACTCTTATTTATTCAACCCTTAAACTTTTCCCTAAAGTCTAACGAGTACCAGGCATATATATCTGTGGCAACATGAGTCACTATTTTGTGTTTATAACTGGCATATTGTTTGCATCAATTCAGTTTAGTTTTTCCTAACAAAGCTAGTTGAGATTTAAATACGGTGTATGTTTGGCACTAGGAACGAGGGATAGTTTATGGCTTATGTGTTGGTAGTTGCTAAGTCTTCTTGAATGCTGTCTAAATCGCGTAGTTAAGCCACACCTAAGCACTGGCTCAGGCTGCATCACCGCTCTCACCTCTCACAGTATGAAAATGGGACAGATACTCAGCATTCTTCACGCCGCGCCTCCTGACTGCCCTTTCCACTCATACACAGATTTCCAGACACACTGGGATGACCTGGTAAGGGACAGAAACGCACGTTAGTTGCTACCTGGTTTGCCTTCTTATAACGTAATCTAAGTTTAGCTTTCTCTCCAGAGAATTTCAACTTTGCTCTTCGTTTTCAGTACGGCTACAAACTTCCAGAAGACCCTGGAGGGAATGAAGTGTATTGCAGCGTCCACTTCAGGATGCTGGGAGGGAGGACCTTTACATATCCTTTACATGCCGGTGGGGATGGCCTCCTCGTGGCCGGGTCTCTCTGCCCTGGTGTCAACGTCACTGTCACCCTTCTCTGTCCAGATGGAGCCGCTCTCCTCTCCTTTTTATCTGCATGAGTTTTGTTTTTCTAATCATCTTCCCATATTTATTTGAGAATGAGTTTTATAGTGGCATTTCTTCCCTTAAACACCACTGCAGCAGTCTGGATAGCGATACAGTAGATGGGAAAAGCACTGACTTGATTTCTAGTAGAGAAGAGGAAAATAATCACGGATTCTCCTTAGCCAAGGGCTCCCTCCAGTGGTACTTTGGTATTTCTGAAAAGGGAGTGTTAGAATTAGTTTGACAAAGAATGTTATTTTTGGAAAATTATTTTACAGGCAAAATTTAGATGGCTTGACCTATACTTAATGTACTCCACAGACTTAAGAAAACATCTTAACATTATTTTTAAAACTCTGCGCATGAAAGAGCCCCAGTGAAGAGCTCGGGTGAAGTTCTTCAGTCTGCATCTTGACCCTGCAGTCCCTGTCCCTTTGTGTTGTCACCACTGGGTCTCAAAGCGGGAGAGAGAGGAGCCACGGTGTTCTTTCTCTGTCCTGTTTCCTAACCCAAATGTTAATGTAAAAGGAAAATGGACAGATACAGATTTCAATCATTCCCTTTCGTTAGATGCCAAGTCATTTTATTCCAAATCTTCAGAAGAGTCTCCATCAGAAGAGTAACTGCTGTTTTCCAAGAACTGCTCTGGAGGCTGAATGGAGTCTACCTGTGCTGTTTCTCTGTACTGAACCTTCACTGCCTTCTGGAGATGCAGCCTGTGTAATGGTGACTGTAAACACCTTTATAATCTGCACAGGTCATAGTGTCTTTCTTATAAATCATTCTTGGAATGTCGTAGTTTGCCAGTCTGTATAGAAAGCCATCTCCTAAGGATACAGTGAGTTGTCTTGATTGTGAGTAATAAAATAGAAGTAATTAATATTATTCCTGTGAGGAAACATGCTTTTTTAGCTTTGGATTATAAACTTGGAATGAGTGAGCTTGGAATAAATAGGCAATATAGAAAATAGTTAGGATTTAGGTGTACGTACTTTTCAGCAGTTGCTGGTTCGTACCTTTTCTCGGTCCATAAAGATGTCCCACTGTTCTTTAACATCGCCCACTTACCCTCTGCGCTGCATCAGAAGTCAGCCCGTGCAGTTCTTCCCGAGGGTAGATTTGGAAGGCGTGTTGAAAAGTTTCCTTTCAGATTTAAAGTCTGAATTGCCCCATATCTGTGGATTTCCCATTAAGATGACAACGAAATCGTGCTACTACACACAGGAGCTAACTAAACCACGTGTACAGGTAAGAGGTCCATGTCCCGTCAAGCTCTCTGAGACATGCCACGCGCCTGTGTCTTACTCAGACCTCAGTTCACTGATTCCCTATTGGCTGTTAGTGTGGTTAACCATTGGTCACTGCCATTGGTGGGTGTGGCGCTTAGTGAGCTCTTGTAGACGTAGTTCACTGCTCTGTTCATTGTGAGCCCCTGGACTGGAAACTGTGCCCATCTCCTCATCCCGAGCACCTGGGACAGCAGAGTTTGTTAAGTGCTTTCCCAGTGAATTGGTGACCTCACAGGGCAGTTTGGAAATATTTGCTTCATACAAACCCAACTTGACTTTGAACTTCTGCCACTTCATTTGAGTCTGAGTGATTGAAAAAGACTTTGAGTGATTTCACTTATAGAGATTAAATTGTTTCAGTACCATTTTCATTGTAAGGTGATGTGCCAAGTGAGATCTTATTTATGAAAAGGAAGTCGAAATTAAGTAATAATGATAAAATATGATGGCCTATCTTCACACTCACTAGAATAAGATATTTTTGTTCAAAGAAAACAAAATTAAAAGGAAAGTTTTTAAAGAACAGATCTAAGAAATTTAATTTTAAATTTTTAACAGCAATCTTTCTTTGGAATAACAAATAGTTAACATATTTTCATCAAAGGAAAGACAGAAGTTTGAACAACTGGAACAGTTTGAAATGTCATAGGAAGCAAATAAGTACGCCTGTGTCTGCTCAGTCTCATCTCTTGGACGTCAGTGTATCCTGTTGCTTGTAGCTTCTGCTGCTCCGGGGTTTGTCCTTCGTGTGGCTGACGTGCTGTGGCTCCAGCACGCTGCCTCATGGTGCTTCTTCAGCTTTTGCCAACATGCTGATTGTCTCCTCTCTTGATATATGCAACTAAAATCCTCCAGAGCCAGTGTGAGGGGCCCTGTTCACCTCCTCAGGCCAGGCTACGTCACCCACCACTAGCCAGCCGCTAGCCAGCATGTGGAGCTCATGTCCTTGGCAGGAACAGCCCCACAAACCCACGGTCTAGATTAAAACCATGACAGCCTGACGGCGGGGCTATGGGCAAGGCCATGTCCTCAGAAAGCAGTGTGAATGGACAAACACTGTTCACATCTCTGTGATAATGAATCTGAAGTTTTTGCCCAGGTATAACAGTTTAAAAAGTTCAATTGTTGGACAGGTCCAAACCTGAGGAATTTAGAGGATAGGTCATTACTTCGTGCATTTTTATTGAATGTGCACAAATAATGCCCCTTTTATTACAAAATCATAAGCATGCGATTCTGTAATATAACAACATCACACTCAAGCACAGCATATGACATCTTAGGTGAAATGTTCAAATTGCTGTCCATCCCGCACGAGACATTCACATACCCACCAACCACACTCAGGTAAGCCTTAGTTTTGCCAGACTCTGTATTTATTGAATCCTAAATATTTCTAGCCCATGTCTGTTTTAGAAATAGTGAATCCAAATGATAAACTTATGAAAATTTGCTTCTTAACTGTGAAATAACAAATTGGAAATTCTGGTCCTTGTATTGCTCCTGAGAATAAAAATGTTCCCTACTCGATTTTATTTAGTACCTTCTGTAAGCCAGCTCCTTAATTTATGCAGATTATCTCATTTAGTTGTCAAAATAAACTCTTGGAATACAGGATTGTTTTCTCAATTTTGCAGAAGAGGAAACTGAATCTCAGAGCATCCAAGTAATCTAGTCAAAGCCAAACAGTTAAATATACTGCAGAGTTAGGACTGAAACTCAAAGTCAGACTCTTAATCCTGAGGCTGGAAAAAGTTTAGTGCGTGGTTCAGACCCAGGCTGCAGAGACAGGCTGTCTGGGTTTGAACCCCTTTACTACTTGTACAGTCTGGGCAACTTACTTGACCTGCCTGCGCCCCGGCTTTCTCAGCCGTACAAGGCGGCGTGGCGGTGCTGGTAAGAACAGCACTTGTCACAAATTGGGCTCTCTAGGAGGCTGACTCTGAAATGGAGTCTAGTGCTTGTGATATTTATTGGGAACTGCCCTTGGAATCAACACCTGCCAGGTGGGGGTAAGGCGAGGAAGGAAGCCAGCTTGCACGAAGGGAGAAGTCAGAAGCAAAGCAGGTGCCAGGTAGCCCTGGCCCACCTGCTGTTATTTCATCTGCACAGACTCAAACATGCATGTCTGTCTCACAAGAGCTTTTAAAGACTCAACAGCAGTTCCTTGATATCTGATACCATGCCACACCCCAATTCCCTATTACCTCTGAGGTTTATTTGTAGGCATTTTGTGTAAGTTAGAATCCAAGCAAGGTCAGTTGGTTGTTATGTCTGTTAAGTCTCTTCTGTAACATTCCAAACCCACTTCTCTTTATTTAAGCTGGTTATTTCCTGGGAAAACTATATCATTTTTCCTGGAAAATGTCCTGTATCCCAGATTTGGCTGACTGCTTCCTTGCATCATGTCATTTAAAGTTCATGCACTCTTCTGAACACCGCATTTCCCACAGACCTGTGGTTGGAGCTTAGTGTGACCGAGTTCTGGCTCGACCTCAGTAAACACTCAAGCTGTGCAATGCACAGCTGGGTTTTAACAGGTAACACACCTGATGGGTCGTTTTGGTCAGTCCATTCACATCTAAATGGAGGTTAAAGCTTCTGGTTCCCTCGGTAAGTCCATGTTAATGTACAAAGCTATACAAATTGTGTGTAAAGTTCTAGAAATTAAATGTCAACTAAGCCATACTTGCCAGTGACACCTGGCAGAATAATGGGAACAGTGTGCGGAAGCAATGTTATTTGTGGGGTTGTGACTTCTCAGAGCTTTGGTTTGTTGACCATTTAAGTGTTTTAAGTTCTGTAAATTATTTATGATCTCACCTGCTGTTTCCACAGGCCCTTTCTGTAGTCTTTTTATAAATTTTTAATATAAACCTAGAGGTTCCCCCCTTCGGGCTGTTTACTGTATTTTAGAAATTGGAAGAACGAGTAAATAATATATTGACAGGCTAGGGGGAAGAAGAAGCTCCTGGGAGTTATTTCCATCAGAGGTACACTCCTGAGTGACAGGTAGAGATAAAACAGGTGTGAATATAAACATATTCCAGACTCGTATTCTAGAGAAGTTTTATGTCAGGACACAAGTAACCTATTCTTCTATGAGTCTGCCTAGAATGAGGTGGCTTGTTTTTGCTTCTGTTTTTGTTTTGGCATGCCAAGTACTAGGCATGTTGTTTGAAAGTTACTATTGTTTATGAAACCCAGGAGTCTAAAAAAATGGCCGTTCTTTGATTTTCTATGATTGATTTCAACTTGGTTCTTTAAATCTATTTTCATCAAATGGAAAAAAAATTCAGTCTAGACACTTTAAAATGACTCGGTTCTGATGAAGCATCTGTTGTGAGGTGGCACTTCATTGAAACGTAAGACCTGTGCCGCTCCTCCTGATAGCCTCTGTGTGCAGGGGGAGCCTTCAGGAGAGGGTGGGCAGAGGTGTGTGGTAGAGGGCATTCCCTGCGTTTTCCTGTTGTCCACGGCACAGCAGCGAGTGGCCCAGTGCTGTTTTGGGACACCCACGAAGCCGGTGGGTGAGCCCTAGGCTTCTGCTAACTCTGCAGCTGAACACCAAAGGCATTTGTGGTTAAACTTTTCAGCGGCAGCTGCACACATGTGGCTTTACCTCCTGCCTTCCTGCAAAACATGGTGTGAGTGCACCGGCTTGGTTGGTCCCAAATCACATCCTGAACCCTGGTGGCGGAGGAGAAGATGTCCATCTTTGATTTCCCGGCTCCAGAAGGAACACAAGAGAACCCAGCCCCTGTGTGCACCGCGCAGCCACAGCTGCATATGGCAGGAGTCGAGGGAGGAACAATGGAGCGACGAGGGGTTCCGTGCGGGACAGCAGCATGGGCCCTTTTGGAGGACAGCTGGGAGCTGATCGTAGTTGTTAAAGTTGTTGCACAGAATTTAAAACGATCTTCTTCTTAAAATATGTCAGGAAAGGCCGGTGTCTAAAGAGGGGTACAAACCATAAGAAATACACACATTTCCTCAAGAAGGCTCTTTTGGTTTTTGTTTTAGGGTTGGGTTTTTTGTTTTTGGGGGGGTTTTTTTGCCTATTTTATGTATTATAGTGTTACTTTATGTCTGTGTTTTGATGATGTTTTATATCATTTTTTTCCATTAAGGATATTATTACATTTTTTAAATCTCTTAATCATATTCTTTCAGGAAAACAAAATCAAGCTACCCAATCTGACCTTAAAACAGAGATTCCAGGGGTCTCTGACTCAGGCCCCTTCCATGGGACCCTCCCTGGCTCAACACCTTCCACCGCGTTCCGTAGCCACGGACCACAAGGTGGAGCTTTGGGTCAGCCAGCAGAGGCCCTGCAGGTCCGCAGCTCTGTCTCTCCAGCCAGACTCTGCTCAGAGCAGAAAGACAGCCCTGTCTGACAAGGCGCCGCACGTACATTTGGAAGTACCACAGCCCACCGGAGGAAACATTCAAGTTCAGGACGCAAATTTCAGCTCCCAGAGTAACGTGGTCCCTAAACTCGTACCAGTCTTCAAAAACCGATCAATGCAGATGAACCAAAAGGTCTTAGAACCTGGCAGCCTGAAAAGAAAACAACACATTACATACCTAGAATCAAAAGCAATGCTCGAATCTAAGTCGTTTTTGCTGAAAACCCGTGTGATCCAGAATGACAAATCGAATTTAGACCCAGCCATTACAAAAAGATCTAATCGAAACATTCAAATGAATGCTAGGAATTTAAACCAGAAGACTTCTAGACCTCCGCAAGAAACGAAGACTGAGTCCTGTGAAGATGTGACAGAATATCCCCCTTTTCATGGCAAATCATCAGCTGTGGGTGCAGTGGGAGTCAGCAACTCTGAGAGCTCAGGGTTTCAGATGCCACATAAGAATTTAAGTGTGATAGGAAGTGCCGTTGACTGCCAGGTGAATGAGAAAGAAACTTTAACAAGCAAATACATAGCACAAATTTTAGGGAAAGGACATGAGTCACTACAAGTGAAAAGACCACACATTTTTGAATCCGACACGGAAATGGAAGATGCCCAACTCCTAGAGCATCAATCAGTAAATCAAACTGAAGAAATTGATGCGAGTGACCACAGGCTGACAGTGAGTAAAGCAGCCCACAGGCCCAAAAGAAAGCTGTGTCAGGGTCCCAGGAATACCCGTCACGGACAGCCCAGTTCTTCTATGAGCCAGGTGAGAAAACAGTTTTGATCTGGGGGTAGATGTCGCATGGTAGGCCATGAAAACCCCTAAGTAAAGACTTAAAGGACCTTCCCAAGGTCATCCAGAAGCACACTGAGACAAAAGTTGTGCCCTAACACAACCACGAGTATATATAGTTAACTTATTAAAGATGTGATTCTTTAATCTGATTACAGATACATGGCTTGGACACACCAAAACCTAAGAAATCTTTCATCATCCCTCAGGCTTACAGCATGGATGCAAAAGCAGGAAATATCCATCAGGTAACTTAGGTGATATCTTTTGATTGATTTTTCATTATGTTACCTGAATTGGAGTTGCCAGGTTTAGGTATCTCCAACCTCTTGATAAGAAGGAGCTACTTTTAGATTCCTCAGAGCCTTAAAACCAGCAAGGGAGTAGGAAATGCTGAGAACAGTACGGCTCTTGAGTCAGGACTGTCCCCGCAGCATCTGCTATATGCGGCAGCGACCCCAAAGAGGGAGGAGGTGGAGAGAGGTCCCTTTGCCAGCCGCGTCCCTCCCACTCGGTGCCGGGGGCACAGCAGCCACAGACTGCCCAAAGGCATGAGTCTGCAACCACCGGAACACGCACCTTTGGGGACTCGTGCCCAAGATGACTAACCTTAAGTGACGCTTCAGTTCCATTCAAGTGGACTCCAAAGACACTGCCGTGGTAACTAAGGGTGAGCTCAAGATGTAGCTGGTGACGCTGAGTCTACAGCACTGGGTTTGGAAAGCTCTGCATCTGCCACCTGCCCGTTCTGAGGACAGACATACCACTAAAGCGTCCACAAACACTGTTTTCCATGGGACTGTTGGGGTACTTTCAAGTCAAACTTTTTATGAGCAAACTAGAAAACATGTTCTTCTCTTTGTCTTCCAAATGCTATTTCTTTTTATAGTTAATAGAATTCGCTGCCTGATTTGAGTTAACCAAAAGGTACTTAAGTCTCCTATATATTTTATAATGTGTTTCATAGAGTTTGGGACATCTTACATTTCAACGCTCTCGGTACGTGGCTAAGGAAAAAACGGATATGCTCGAATGCCTTAAAATTTTCATTTTTACCATAAATGAGTTCTATTCCAGATTTCATAATTTTTAGAAGCACATCATTTTCCCACTTTGAATTACTTAAGACCTAAGACAATCTTTAAAATGCAAAATCATCTCTATCACCTAGAAGGAATAACATAATGAGAAAAATTATGGGATATCATTATACCAACTAATTTCCCTCAAATATAAAGTTAATACATGCCCCTGTAAAAGACTTGAGAAGTACAAAACAGTTTCAAGAAACAAGTTTGGAAGACCACCTGTAATTTCTCTTCGCAGAGAAAACCACTCAGAACGGTGAATGGACGCTCACGCACTCCGGCAAACAGGAGTTAGGTTCCATACGTGGCGTTGGGGCCTCCTTTCTCCCTCAGCAGCTTCATTTTTCATGGTCACACATGCAGTCCACGTGGACGGAGTTGGCTGTGCCTGCTCACTGGCACTGATGTTCTTCCCGGCTCTTCACCATGATGACAGTGTCGTGTGAGTGGTCTTGTACAGGTGTCTGCAAATGCCGTTTGTGTGACTGGTTTTGTTAGTTGAAAATAGCTTTATTTTGCCCTTACTATTTCTATTATTGGAATTTATTTGCATTCATTTTTTATTATTCAGAGTGTATATGTATACATGACATGTTGGGGTGTCTGCCGTATCTTTATGGACTCACTAAATTTCTCTTTGCTTTATCACAAACTAACAGAAATCCCTCAATAAACATAAAAACTATCTCACAGAAGAGCCAGAGCCTGCTGTCACATAACCAAACTTTTGGAGTAGAGATGTCTTTGTTCAGATCTGCTCATAAGCTTGTGCTCTGTGCTGCTTGTGGGTGAGGTGCAGGGTCGCTGAAAGGATGCCATTGGCCCAGCCTGCCCTTCAGCAAACCCTCCTGGCTCCTGGCAGGGATGTGCGAGCACAGGGGTATTGAAGCAAATGTCAAGAACAGCCTCCTGATCCGTATTACAAATACATTATCTAACATGTAAGGAGAGAGAAAAACAACAGAGCTGCTCACTAGTAGTGTTCTGGCTTTCAAACATTTTAGGTGTTTAATTTCCAAAACATAATATAATTTTTGTGGTAAGATATTTTTAAAATTCTCAATATTCCATTGAAGAAATCATTTAATTTTTTAAAAATATCAGAGAGCCAAGTTTAAGTGGAACTTTGATTTTTTAATGTGATTTACTGTTTTGCTACCTCACTAAACCATTGCAATTAAATCCAAAAATGGACATGAACCCTACTTCATAACTATAATATTAAACTTTTTCTCTTGAAATTCTGCCTGGCTAATTTCCTATATACTTTTACTGTAAGCATTTCTGCTTTCCAGAATTATCTCTGCTTTACAGTTATTTTCTCACTTTCATAGGGAAATACCTCTAGTTTAAAGCCCATCTTGAGTGTGCCTTTCTCATCCGGAAACTGGTACGATAGGTGACTAGCAGACCGCAGGAAAGAGTGGTCTGTCATTCTGTTTCTGAGGCTGTGGAGAGGACACTTTGTGCAGAAGGCGGTCGATAAGTGAGTGTGCTGGGTCACACAGTCGTCTGCAACACGCACTCGTTACCCTCTACTCCCCATACCCGGGCTGCCTTCCAGCGGCTGTCCAGCATCGTGCCGTAGGTGGTAAAGACTTACATCGTTAGTGCATCAAGAAAAAAAATAAAAGACAAACTTAAGTAGTGGGTAGTACCTTCCAATTCTTCATATAAACATCCTTGATAGCTCCTCCACTCCGTGAGTGTCTAAAAGTTAGAGTTCACAGTGTAGTATTTCATTTCGATAAATGTTGGCCTGCATGGCAAAGTCTGCTTATGTTAGGCTCCATCTGCTTTGTGGTGTAGAAGTAGGTTCCTTTTTTTTCTTGCAATATTCATGCTAGTAAGGACAAAGTTACCCCCCAAATATGTATTTATGCATATTGCATATGTTTATGATGGACTGTGGAGAGACACGGGCGGATTGGTTGACTGTTCATTTATTGTCCATGTTCAGAGAAGTGGCTCTGGACCAAATTTCTGTTAGGGTTCACTGGAGAAATCAAGGAAGACTTTGGTTCATTTTAAGATTATAATTTCAAAAGTCAGAATAATTCTAAATTCAATTAAGGAAAACTAAATGGCACTCCCGTTAGGTTTTTGATGATCTGTATGCATTGTGGACACCCCCTGCCCTGCCCCAAATCATTCTTCACATTCCAATTGTGTGTGAGCTTTATAACCATTATAATTTTAGAACCATACAGAAATGATGTTTATGTTCTCAAGAATCTTACAAGAGCAGCCAGTGCATTTAACCCACGGCAGTCTGCCAGAGTTAACACGAGACTCATCTTCACAGAGCTGTAAAGCTGCTTTTCACGTGCTATTCATATCTTAAACTTCCTGGTATTTATTGCTTACTGCATTTGCTTTTAGTTATATTTTTGTTATTATACATTAGTGTACATTATTTGTATCTACTATATAACAATGTTACTATAACAAACAGGTAAAAAGTATGGGTTTGCCAATGATTAGCTTTGATTTGACCAGCTTACTCACTGGGGTTTGCTTTTTCGAATTGTTCGTCATCTGGTGTTACGCCGGAACTAACAGTGTGTTAGGTAAGGTATTAGTACTTAAGAGTGGTCAGTATTTACAGTGTTCACAGATGTCATGGTCATTGTATACATATGCTCAGTTGTGTGGTATCCTACTAATGTCTTTTTTAAAATAAAAGTGTGTCAAAGAGATGTATTTTTTATGTCACAGTGACTGTAGATAGGGATGGAAGGGCTTAGATACATCACAGGTCATTACCTCTGTGGCTCCTTTGTTTCACGTGCATTTGCTGCTGGAACCATGTGACCTAGTGTGAGTCTCCATCATGTCACAGGACTTGCGTTCCAAAACGCCCTCATCTTTCATTTGACTGGTAAGTATTTAACATCTGCCATGTGCCAAGCACTGCTGCAGATGCTTGTGATGTATCAGTGAACGCTGACCTAATATTCCAGTAGGGAGAGACGGAAAACAAACACAACGAATAATATGTATGATGTATTAGAAAGCAACAAGTGTAGGAAAGAAGAACAGAGCAAAGTAAGGGAGATGGTAAAGGTAGGCTTCCTTCAGCAAGGACGTGCAGGGAGAAGCCAGTTAGCCACACGGCTGTCTAAAGGGTGAGCTGTCCAGGCCTCAGGGACAGGCTGTATGCCCAGATTGCCCAGGGTGACTAGGAAAAACCTGATCATACTGGGCGTGGCAAGGACATTTACCCTAAGCGCAGTTGGGCTGAGACCAGAGAATGACATGCTCTGACTTAGGTTTCAGCCGGGCCATGCTGACCACGATGCTGAGAGGAGAGCGGGACCAACAGAGAGGGCTGGCAGAGAGGCCCACAGTGGCCCAGGCCAGGGCGAAAGCGCTGGCACGCTGGCGGTGGTGGTGGAGGTGAGTGAGGCCGTCCTGGCTGCTGTTGTGGTGGGCGGGGCCCCAGATCAGGAAACTGAGAGAGGGTAGTGCTGGGCTTGATCACGTGGGAGGACGGTGGAGTGGTCAGTAGGAAAGGAGGAGCAGGCGTTGGGGTTGGAGGGGGGCTGGTGCTGGTGCTGGGTATCACAGTGCGGCAGTGATGGCTGTCTGAGAGTCACTTTCCTTGGACTGATGAGCCCCAAGCCTGCCTGAGTATCAGGGAAGAGGGGGTGGCAATCTCTGGTGCAGACAGCTCCTTTGGTAAGGGTCATCAATGGGTGTTTCTCCATCCTTCCTGTTATTGGTCCCTTAACAGGGTGGTTCTCCAATGACCCCCTTCTTGACTCACCAGCCTCCCGTGACCTCTAATCTTTCTTACGTCTTTGGACTCAATTCCTGTTTCCATTGCTGGTTGAATGCACTAAAGACACATCAGGAGTGGAGGCCTGGGAAGAAGGGCATCCCAGAGAGACGCCAGGAGCCAGGGCAGGACAAACATCGGGTCCTTGGACACACAGCGTAGCCTCCCCGCTGAAACACATTGCTTCTTTGTTTCAAGGACCCTGTAGTGGCGACATCAACGCAGGTTCACAAGACAGGTGTACGTGAGCTTCTGCATGGGTATCAGTTGTTTACATACCACTTCTTCAAAAGCACTTCGAACTCAGAGTTCTCATGCTCTGTCTCCTTTCTGCTCTCACACAGACTCATTTGCTCGGGGACGTCTCTCATTTCACTCAGGGAGTCTAGAGGTAGAGAGTGAGGGTCTGGGATGATGCGAGCAGTTTAGGTATTTGGACAAGCCCTTCAAGACCCACGGGGCGTAGGCGGGGAGGGCCTTCCCACTTCTCCTCTGAGTCTCTTGAGCATCACTCAGTTGGTCCGGGCCAGGGCCGGCCTGGAGGTCTTCCTGGTGTACAGCACCGAGAACTCTCTAGAAACCAGTGCAACTTCTCTCAGCTCCCTGCAGAAGGGCCTGTCCTCCCAGAGATCATGGTCAAGGCTTCCAGGGTCTATCTGGTGTCAACATATATTCCCCCAGCTGTCCCCAGGCAGTACGATTGCTTTGTAGATGGTGAAGCCACAGGGCTGGAGACCCTCCAGGCCCTGCTGCCCATGTGATGTCCCACCTCATGAGGTCCCCACGAAGCTCAGCATGCTTGCTGCAGTGCCCAGTGCAAACTGGCATTCATGACTGTGACCTAGACTTCTATGGCTTATCTATAAAACAAAGAAATTTTATATGTTACAAAACTGAGCAAGCTCTGTGTTTCCTAGAGCAATAAATCCAGCCTGCCTTTTGCCTCCTAAGAACTGGTTTTAGTACTTTACAAACTCAGATGAAACAAAGGAAAGTCATTTTAGTCATATTTCTCTTTAACCAGATTTACCACATTTCATTACTTTGCTGCCTACTCTTGCTCTGTGGTCCCCAGAGAAATGAGTGGATGAAACTGAGAATAAAAGCAACATAAAGTAGGATATTCAATACCCCAGGTTGCATATTCCCAGCCGGGTCACACAATGATCAAATTTAGCACTAGTTAACCTGATGTCAAGTGCATTTCAGCTCTGGGGGCAATGAGAAACAGAATGCTTGTTCTATGTTACCAGAAAGCATGTACATGGAAACACACGGCTTTGAGTGTCCCTGCCATGCAGGAACATTGACACTCAACAGGCAGGCTCTCCTTTGGCAGGCCCCTGAGTATTGTGTGTGAACCATCAACGTGACAAAGACTGTTGGGCCAAGGACAGCATCAGCCCCATGTTTCTCGCTGCTCCCTCTCCATACTCGCGTGCTACCTGCAGCATCTCTGCCTGCGGTGCTATCGGAAAGGACACACAGTTCCACCTGGAGGTTGGGGACTGTGACATTTCTGACAGGCAGCTCCCTTTAGACTGCATCTCCCCAAGCTTTTCAGCTGTGAAAGTAGTGTTTCCCTGGAATGAGCCCCCAAGGTGAAGAAGAGCTTCATGTAAGTCAGGAGAAGGAATGTTCAGACCCTGAAAATTGATTCTGCACTGAAGCTGGGTAATTTCTTCCCGGGGCAAGGGAGAGTCGAATTCCAAATCAGACGGGCCCATTTTGCCTGCACTGGTTTTAATTAACCAGAAATTCTGCTGGGAAGTACGGAGGTTGACCAGATGTCCTCAGAAGGCTCCTGCGAGCCTGTCTGTTTTGGGCTAAAAGATAGAAAGAGACCTTGTCCAGTGAGGCCAATCAATTCACTTAACAGTGAGGAAGCTGAGATACAGGGAGTTAATGCAGTTCACACCGATATTATAATTATGAAGAAAAATAATTAGGTTGCTCTATAGTCCCATTTACTCTTTAAAAACCTTTTTGTGAAAAATATGAGTTAAAAAGAGTTTATCAAGTCTACAAGTGCAACATAAGGACTAAAAGTGAAACAAAGACCTTATGCTTTTCTTTCCAGTCTCACCACTCGTGCATGCATGTCCCTGGGCGGCGGGTTTGAGCACGGTCACAGGGACGCAATGCCGTTTGGACTCTTCTGTGGCTTCCTTCTTTCCGTCAACAGGATATCTGAGGCTCGGCCATGTTGATGCTGTCATTGTAGCTGACTCACCTTCCTTTCCAGAGCCCGTCCCATGGTGTGAACATGCCATAATTCAGTCATCCCACGGTGGGGCGATTTTGGATCATTTCCTATTGGCATTTTTATTTACTGGCCTTGATTGTTTTGCATGTGACTTGCATGTGTGCAGGTTCCTCAGACTTTAGAGGTGATATGTTGAGAGAGAGAGAGGACTTTAAATTGGAAAAGCTCTTTCTTTTTGAGGACTTTTTGAGCCAAATCCGGAAAGGTGAGAAGGAGGGTTATGTGAACATCACAAGCAGAATGTTCCAAGGAGAAGGACGACAGACACCAAGGCTCTGGGCTGAGGAAACTTGGGACAGCAGAACAAAGCAAGAGGGCCCCATGGCGGGCATTGGGAGCCCGTGGGAGGGCACGAAGAGGTGAGCTCTCAAAGGCAGCAGAAGCCCAGGTAAGTCATAGCTAAGGCTTGGGTAAGAACAGAGGGACTGCAGGTGGGGACACACAGCTGAACCGAGACATATTTTGGAGCTAGAGAAATGAACTTCATTCCTGGTGGGTGGGGACAATCATGGGACTTCCTGAGATACAGAAGGCTGGAGGAGGGCAGAGGTGTTTGGGGTAATGGGGAAATAAATAAATGTTCTTGTGTTAGCAGTGTCAAGTTGGAGATGCCTAAAAGACAACAGGGGAAGGGTCTGCTGGGCAGGCCGATATCAGTGCATCACTGGTAGTTGAAGTCCTGAGAGAGAGTAAGATTCTCTTCTCGAAGGGAAGAGGCCCAAGATCTAACCCTAAGGTAGCCCAGCATGCTCTGCACAAGCTGAGGGAGAAGAGCCAGCCAAGGAGGACCGAAAAGGGTGGAGTTCTGGACACCAGGATTGGGGCTGCTTTTGGACAGAAGGCTCCTGATAGGCCAGGTAGGATGAGGACAGATGAGCAGAGACCAGAGACAGGGGTACCCTTGAAGGAAGGAAAGCCCCAGTGCCTGAGGCGTGGAGACTGTTTCGAGATCAAACAAGGGGACTGGGTGGTTGGAGGAGCAGAGTGGGGTGAGAGCTGGAGAGCAGAGGGCTGGAGGAGGGCTTCTGTTTAAGCCAAAGGGAAGGATTCTCTGGAGAGGAAAGCTGATGTCGCAGGGTATCTACGGCAGGAGCAGTGTCCCTGAGACAGTAGGAGAGGATCCAGACACAAGGAGACGTGCACTGGGATTCGAGCAGAGGTGCTCCTGGAGATTCATACTCGGTGCTCTGCGGGGAGTCATTTATGAGAGTAAAACCGGGAAAAACCTCATTCAGCCAATGGAGGACCATGTCTTAAAAGTCATAGCATGTCAACAAGATTTTTTTTGGGGGGGTCATGTTGTATGTAGAGAAAAATAATATACAAAAACATGCATTTGAACTTTGAAAAGGAAAATGTACATCTGTGTTTCCTGTACAAACACTCCTGGAAGGAGATGCATCAGAACTTTACCATTGGCTACTTTCTGTGTCATTTTGGGTGATTCCTGCCTTTCATAAACTCTTTAAATGTCCAAACAACATAGTGAACATGAATTATTCGTGTTATTTTTTTAAATAGATGGAGCATGGCAGACATTTCCTTTTGCTTGATATGTGCAAAAACACCACAGGAGTGATGCGGTTTAGAAACCCACATTGGTTTCCTTCATTTATCCTCACCTGCTCCATCTGCTCCGTGACATGAGACTGTTTCATTCAGACACATGCCAAGCCACGGCTGATGCTTTCCAGAGCACCGGGCAGTCACCCAGATGCCATTCAATAGCCCTCTGGAAAGCACGACAGGAACCCTGCTGGGGAACGTCACCCAATGAATTTCCTGATAGGAAGGTGACAGAATACAAGGACCCAGAGGGAATCCCAATAACTCACTGGATTGAGAAGCTGCAGTTTCAAGCAACTGAAGCCCTAGAGAAGACCAGCTTTCTCAATGGGGGATCCTTACATAATTCTTGGAGGCAGGGTGAGTACACGCTTTGCAGAGGCCACACTGGTCCCCAAATAGAATGCAGGGGTATGGTTAGGTTGGAAGAGCAAGGGAATGCCAGGAAATGGCCAGTGTTGACAGCAAGCTGTAACCCAAAAATCCTGACCTTGCTGACTTATAGCCACAAACTTAGTGGTCATATTTCCACTAAAACAGACTTTTGTTTATTTGTAAACTGTTTATTTAGCACCTACTACATGCTAGGGACTGTGCTGGGGCCCAGATACACAATATCAGGCATGGAAGATCCAACAGTCCCTGCTCCTACAATCCAGGGGGAAGAGAGACTATGAAACAAGTTGTGACAAAGGCGTTAAATATGACCACAAAGAAAGGGCAGGGGGCTACCATGGAAGCTCCAGCAGGAGCAGAGCTCCCGGGAAGAAGAGGGGTAAGCTGGTGTATTTCTGTGGGTGGGAACTAGCAGTGTGGACTAGAGGTGGAAGGGTGGTCGAAGCAGAGGAGACTGGGAGGAGACTCAGAGAAGGTGCGATAACTAAGGAATGAGAGGAGGTCAGTAGGGCCATGCAGAGGGACAGCAGGAGCTGGAGGTCTCGGGCTGGAGGAAGGCAAGGCCGGGGGTGGGGATCAGTTAGAAGGCTGTGTTAGCATGAGGGAGGGACGCACACTAAGAAATATTTAGGGAGGAAAACGGACAGGACTCAGTGATTAACTGATGTGGTCAAAGCTCAGGTCATTGATATTAAATCTAAATCTTTTTCTTTTCTACTATAAGCACTTAGTGCTATAAATGTCCCTCAAAGCACAGCTTTAGCTGTTTCCCATAACTTTACATGCTACATTTTCACCTCCGTTCCGTTTAAAATACTATCAGATTTCTATTTAGAAGCTTGTTTGATTTCCAAATAGTTGTGCTATTTCCAGATGCCTTTCTGGTATCACTTTCTCGTTCAAGTCCCCTTGGCCATTCATTTTAAATTTACTGGGACTTCTTCGATAACCTAGGACACAGCCTAGTGGGCCATCCCAGCCCAGTTGATTAGTGTCCCTTTTTATCTGCCTTACCTGAATTTTCTTCCTTCTTTCTCTCTTTCTTGGTCAATGGTCTCTCGTCCAGAGCAGAGAAGTGAAGGTCAGGTCAGGTCTGCATGGATTCCCTGTAGTCTGGGGATCATTTCTCAACACTGCCTGTGGGGGATTACGCACCCACTCATGAAATAAGCAATAAGCATGGGCACCTTGTAGCCTGAACCCATATTTGGGAAAGAAAATTCTCCAGACTCATGATCTGCAGAAAGTGACTCCAGCCACAGTAATCACAACCTTTGCAGGATCGTGCAGAGAAGGTCAGCTGCCTGGAGCCAGAGCCACGTGGTTTCAACTATCTTCTTCCCGGCAGAGGGCCTCTCCCCGCTGGGTGGCTTGCCAGGAGCAACAGACACTCGGCCTCAAAGACAAGTTCACCCTCATCGCTTAAGAGGCAAGACACTTTAAAATTAGAACTTTTTTAGATTCCTCACTTCATGAAGGATGTATACTATATATTTATATAGTATACATCCTAATAATTTCTATATAATTACATAATTTTCACATGTCATTTTAGCCATGTGTGTGTGTGTGTGTGTGTGTGTGTGTGTGTGTGTGTACATATATATGTAAAGTCTTGGTACCTGGTCTGCCCAGGGTCATCATGCATGACACTACTGTTCAGCGAGGAAGAGAAACACATATTAAGCTGGGCATTATGGATCCTGCTTTGCTTTCCGTAAGTTGTTAGAACAAAAATAGTGTCTGAGTTGCTGTGGGTGTCAACCCCTCCACCTTCTGATTATAATGGAGGCTGGGAAGAGGTTGTTCAACTTAGTTCTTCCAACACTGGGGTCCTGGTACCTACTGAGACCTGGGTCCTACCTGTCACAGAGAGCCGGGACCCTCTGTGATCAGGTCTGAGGCACCTGGGGAAGTGCCACATGGGCCCTGCCTGAGAACCAGCGGTGGAAGGAGCCACTGAGAAAAGCATGTGAGGACGTTCTGGAGTCGGTCATCTGAGTCCCCAGCAGGCTGCACACTCACATACTCTGGGGCGTTCAGTAGAATCTAAAGAGAAGGAAACACGGAGAAATGTTTCCAGCCGTCCTGAGTTCTGTACTTTGAAAGAGGAAGGGAGATAGAGAAAGGATGTGAATGGGACAGGCGGTCCTGTGGCCACCCACAACCTTAACATGAAACAGCTGCAGGGGACTTTCTCTTGTCTTTGGAAGGTCAGTCTTGGGGTATGCGCCACGAAGTCTACCCACACTGCTGCATGGGGCACTTCAGCCATATCTGTCCCGCATCGGTCTTTCTAACAAGCATGGGCAACCTCCAGATTCTGCGTGGCTGTCAACCCGGGGCAGCAGCTCAGCCTCTCTCTGATGACCACCTACCGCTCTCCGTGGACGGCCAGTCCAGCTCATGTAACGTCACCCAGCAGTTGCCACCTGCTGGTGGTCCGCATGCCCCGAGCCACAGTCACAGAGGGCTCCTACTCAAGCCTTCCAGTGGCCAATCATTATCTAAGTCACTGCCAGCTGGGCTCATAGCTCCAAGTTCTTGATTTCAGGCGGCATTCCTTCCTTACCGCTTCCCACCACCTCTCTGCTGAGCAGCTCTTGTCTGGAGGTCAGCCCGGTCGCCCCGTGTCCCCACAGGCCTGTGCTGATTGTTGTCTGACTGGAGAATGTGTCAACCAACACAGGCACACGCCACTGGACGGAGCCTCCAGCTCCACAGGTGCAGGTGGGAGTGCCCTCCCTCTGAACGGTGACAGACAAGGACTGACCTCTTCCATGAGGTCAGAAAGACCGTACTCATCAGAAACCAAAGGAAGCTTAGAGTGGACTGTTTCCTGGCAAGAAGCTGAGCCAATAATTCTTGAAAATACCCTCTTTTACTACAGGAACAGACCTGGACACCAATGAGAAATGCTGAGAGACTGTGAAAACCTTAGATCTGCCATTCCTTCCAG
This sequence comes from Macrotus californicus, assembly GCA_007922815.1. Taxonomy (NCBI): domain Eukaryota; kingdom Metazoa; phylum Chordata; class Mammalia; order Chiroptera; family Phyllostomidae; genus Macrotus; species Macrotus californicus. The sequence goes on from VMDR010000936.1 coordinate 23,010, forward strand.
GGTTCAGACACCACCACCAAGGCCAGGAAGGGAGCAGTTCCTACAGGGATGGCTTCTGGCCACCCAGGTGCTGCCGAACTGGGAAGTCGACTTGCGAACCTACCATAGGTGAGAGGCCCAACTCAGGGAGGCCAGACATGCATCTAGGACATATTGATTGGGCACCTCGTCGTGTGACAAGTCTAGGACACAGGGACAAGGCTCCCATGGGTCCTCCCCTCAGAATGAAGGCTCTGGTGGCCCTGGATCTGTGTGCAACTTGGAATCACCCCTGGGGGAGGTGGGGAGCTTGTGCCTGGGGCCACCGGGACTTGCATCTTAGGCTGCACAGCTGAGCCCCAAGATAGCAAGCCTGTTCCTTGCTGTGCAGAGGCCTGAAGGTCACGTTGCAAGCTGGGGACTGCCCAAGACCACTCAGCGAGGTGCTGGGAAGCAAAAACCAGGGAACAGGCCTCCCAAGCATGCACCCTGGGTCTTGCCATGCCACCACCCTACTCAGACCCACCGCTCGGTCCTGGGGCTCCATGGACTTCCTGTAGAACAGCCGGATAGAAGGAGGGACAGAGTCCAGTGCATGAGCAGTGAAGGAAGAAAGGAGCTTCGATACTCTGATGTACAGTGTCGTCTCCTTTGCAGGACTCGCAGGACCTTTGGCCAGCTCCCCATCTCTGGGCAGTGTCCGGAGGAACGTCGACTGCTCAGTCTATCAGCCGAGCTCCTGGGGGACGCAGGGGGTCCTCAGGGTTCCAGTTCCTACATCGTGGTCTCGGGTTTCCCAGCTGGAAACGCTGCAGTTAATGTATCGACATTACCGACATTACCAGCTCAGCACTCACGTAGTTGCTAATGTTTAATTTAATTTCACATTTCTCTGGCACCTGGAGAAATTAGGTGCCTGGGGGAAATAACAATTAGCAACAATGTGCCTGAGAGCCCCCAGCAACTGGAGAACTGGAGAAGCATCTTTTCAATGCTTGTGAGGTATTTTATTTCTCAGCGCTGCCCCTCCCCCCACCATAAGCAGGGTTTCTAACTCCCCAGGAGAGTTAGCTGGGCAATTCCCACCAGTTGGGGTGGGTTGGGTGCGAGAGAGATCGGGACATCCACAGTGTTCAGTCCTGGTCCCTCTGTGTCCATTGTGCAAAACTCATGGGGGCCCTTGTTCAGCACAAAGCTGGGTCTGAAGCCAGTGTCTTCCAAGGGGTCACCCGCACAGCAGAGGGCCCCCTTCACCCTGGAAGACACAGGACGTAGACGGTGTACAGCGCTCATGTTGCTTCTCTCTGTCATGGTGAGTCCCAGTGTTCTCATCTCGCTGCGTGGTGTTGGTGTTCAGAGAACACTGGCTGCAGGGCCCTGTTCTCGTCAGTGACAGCAAGTGTCCCCGGCAGTGGCCCGGGAAGTGGTTGTGAGGCCTCCCTGCAGACCCAGGAAGCTCAGGGCAATGCCCACCCCTCAGGCCTGCTCCCCACCCAAGGGATGCATTGCTAATGCTGGGGTTTCCTGCGTCTGCTGGGGCAGAAAAGGTGGGCAGGGGGGTCCCGTTCTGGAATCTCTCAGACCTGGGAGCTGACCCCGCAGATGGCCTGCACCTGCAGACCAGCTTCTTGACTGTCCCACAGGGGGACGGGGTTCCCATTTATAAGTCTGGGCTGGGACCCCCCCTTGCTCGCAGGTTCCCAGATGGAACTGCTGGGGCCGGTCCCAAGGCCAGGGCCCTCCGAGACGTGTTCGAGCAGCCGTCTTGCTCTGGTGGCCTCTGGCAGGTGTGCAAGCATCACTGGGCTTCTGTCGAGGCCCCCTGGGTCACCCGTCCTGGGCTGGAGCCACAGTGTGTGACACAGTCCCACACACCCCCATGTTTTCTGTTTACTGGATTTAGAGTGGTTACGTGAATTTAAGGGAGAAAAAAAAAACCTTTGAGGTCAAAAGAGACTATGAACTGCTTTGGGTTTTTTTTTTAAAGAAAGTTCCTCGGCTTTGAAATTGTCCCCTCTAGGGCAGAAGAAGGTCCGTGCCTTCCCGTGGAGAGTCTCCAGCTACCCAAGCAATGTGTTCTTTCTGCTTCCTAATCAGAACCCCCCGTACCCTGAACCACCTCCAAGCTTATCTTGTCTCTCCAGCCCCAGAATTATGTAAGGGCTGTTATTTTCTAGGGGAGGAGCGGAAGGACATTCAAGAGCCCAGTGAAAATGGTGAAAAAACTGCCGTGGGTGCAGAAACGATTTGACGTCCCAGCACATTTCTGTGCTTCAAAGAAGCCGGTTCCGAGGGCCCCCCTTGTCCCGATCTGCCTCCTGACTCTGCCCGCAGCTGCCCTGGGGGGAAAGCCGCAGCCCTTCCCTTTCCTCTCCTCTGGAAAGTTCTGGGGGGTTTCTCGTGCAACCCTCCAAAAAAGAACAACGTTGAAAATGAGGCAGAAGGTGGAAGTGGATCATGGAGAAGTCTGGGTAAAAACCAAGGACGGCAAAGGGGACGTGGGCTCTCCGCAGACGGGCAGCCGTTGTCCTGCCGGGAAAGTCGCGGTGAGAGAAGCTTTCTGTCAGACTTCGTTCAGGCTGGACCTGCCACCAGGCACTGGGTGCGGTGCCTGCAGTGGATTTGGGGTAGGGTGGGGGCAGAAACTGGAGTCTGCCAGTGCACGGGTCGGGGAAGGGTAGACAGAACAATGGCCCCCCAGGGATGCCACCCTCCTCATTCCCAGGAACTATGAGTGTGACCTCCTGTGGTGTAAGGTGCTTTGGAAATGTGATTGGGTTGGGGTCTCCAGATGGGGACAGTATCTGGGACATTTGTGTGGGGCCAATGCAACTACAAGGGTCCTTCTGAGGGAAAGAGAGGCAGGAGAGTCAGAGGTAAAGAAGTGAGGACGGGGACAGGTGAGAGGGCGATTTGACTGAGGTTGGGGCTTCCAGCCTTGAAGACAGAGCAGAGAGCCGGGAGTCCAGGAGCATGGGTGGCCCCGAGAAGCAGCTGGAAGAGGCTGGGAACGGATGCTCCCCTAGAGCCTCCAGGAGAGAGCCACCCTCCACACCACTTCCGACGGCTCCAGAACTACAAGAGGATGAACCTGGGTGGTTTGTGGCGATTTGCTGCAGCAGCGCTGGGGGACTCACATGGGGTCAGGGGGTGGCAGGGAGTGAGAAAATGTGACACAGCCTGAGCCCCACCACCCCGGGAGCGGGGCCTGGGCAGCAGGGTGGCGGGCCTGGGCTTCTGTGCGCAGCGTGGGAGCCCCATGCACGGGTTTTCTTCACCACAGGGCCGAGCCCTTCACTTCCACTACTGACCACAAGTCTCCAGGGACACCCAGGGCCTCCTGCTAAGCCGGACAGGTTGAATTCCATGGTAATTCTCGCACAGGCTTTTCAGGGTCCTCCCTCACAGTGGTGGGGAGGGGGGTCTGAGAAATGGCTCTGCAGCAGACAGACAAACAGACACCTGGATCCTCCATGGGACTTGGCAGACAGGCCACCCAGCGCCCACCAGCAGGGTGCTGGGTCGAGGCAGGATGTATGAGCAGGAGACCCTCTCGGATGATGCTCTGAGTGTTGCATGCGGACCAGCCCTACAGGAAGCATTTGGAACAAAAGACAGTGATTTAAAGCCTTTCACTGAACGAGCCAAAAATAACTGCCCCAGAGGCCTGGGACAAAGCCAACAAAAGCACTGAGCAAAGCCCACAGAAGGGCGTGCAGCCTGGACAGGCACGGGCGTCGAGACTGGTATCTCTCGACTGAAGGCGGTCCTCCCTAGCCTGCGCCCTATTTGGAAGGAAACCAAAAGGAGGTGATATACAGTCCCCCAAGTGCAGGACAAGAGGAGGGAAGAACTCCCAGGAGCTCAGAGCGGGACCTGGGTTCAGCCAGGGTCCTTATGTGGTGAGGAAGTATCACCCGTCCTTGACTTTGGAGGCTGCAGTGGGGGGTGTGGCAACAGGAAAGGGGACCAGGTGTCATGGAGTTGAACTCTACCTACCATGCATTCAGACCCCACACCTGCCAGCGGCCCAGGTCTCTGCTGAATCTTCTCCACCCGTGACATAGAGAGAGGGGCGTGCTCTGAGCCATGTCCCCAGGTCCAACGGGCAGAAGTTTCTTACCTCTGCTCACAGATGAGCCCTTCCTGATTCCCTGGAAAATGTCAATTCCCAGCTCCGAGCTGAGTGAGGGGATGGAGCAGGGGACAGGCCACCTGTGGTCTGGGCTCTTTCCTTCCTGCCAGTGGGGGTGGGGCTCCGAGAGCCCTGCAGGCTGAGTGGCTCACTCATGACCTGTCCTGGTCCTCAGTGGTGGCTTTGAGCCTCCCTCAACCCGGCACTGTGATTTGCAGCCTGGGCCTGAACTTCCAAATGCGTCTCACTGAGCTCTTTTTGTGTGTGTGGGGAGCAGGGCCACCATGTTCTTAATTTAAGGACAGGGTCCCCAAATCAGCTTCCACATCCACCCCGTCCTGTCGACCAAAAGTCAGAGACCGTGGGACAGAATCGGAATTTTTCAAGTAAGAGCACAGCCAAGTCCAGCTGATTACAGAAACCCGAGGACGCGGCCCAAGTCCCAGCAGTTCCCCGTCAGCCCCTGAGGAAGGGCAGCCTCTTGTCTCCTTGGGGTTCCCATGCCCGGCACCTGCCAAGCCCCGCCAAGCACCCAGGCAAGAGGTGGCTGCTCTTCGCTTACTTAGACCTTGCAGACAAATCCGCAAGCTGTCTCAGCTTCCCGGACTAGGTGTGGCTTTCCCCTCACTTAAACACACAGCGAGATTAAGTCACGGGGCCAAGGCCACGCAGCTAGAACGTGCAAAGCTGGGACCCCTGGCCGAGGTCTGTCCAAGGTCAGAGCCCACCTTTTTTAGCCACCATGCACTCTGGAGCCTTCCAGATGTTTGCTGGACGGGGGAGTGTGGGAGAAGGGAGAAGGCTTACTTGGCTTGGCCTCTGTGCTAAGACAGATAAGTGGTAGACGCTCAACGGACACTGATTCTGATTCCGATGAGGACTTCTTGTACCAGTTAAGCCAGTCGAGTGGGCCTTGGGGACGGGCTGAGCCGCTGGGCACTGGGAGAGGTCAGGTATGGACCGGGTACCCGGCAAGGGTGCTGGCAGAGGGAAGGAACTCCAGCCACTGCTGAGCTGAGCCAGGAGACTAGCTCGCTTTAGGTTCTTTCTACCCCGGGTTCTGGGATTCTCGAAAAAGCTGTTTTCACATCTATTCAGAGCCTGCCATTCACTGGACGACTATAATGCCTCCTTTGATCTAATTGATGACCCAAATAGCTGTAAGTGGCTCTCGGCGGGTGGCCCGTGCATTGTGCAGGAATCCAGTTCCTGGTGGGCTTTCCCTCCACAGGGGGCCAGGCACGGAGGCCCCCCAGGTTCAGGACAAAGAAAATCTTTGGCTGGTAGGGCCCCAGGCTGTGCCCTGGACCTGCCAGGGAGCAGAGGGGAGCAGGACTGAGAAGCGAGGGAGAAAGATGAGAAAGAAAAGAGGGGTTGGGGGAGGGCACGGAGGACAGCAAGCCTGTGGAGTGCTTCGCAGCAGTTGGTTCTGGCTCCCTCCCACCTGCACCTCGGCAGAGGGAGCTCCCTGGGCACTAGGTGCCTTCCCCTGCCAGCCCTGCCCTCCTGTGCCCTGGCCGCGTCCCTCCCCTCCCCCCAGGGCCTTGCCACTGGGAATACTCTCCTGCCTCTCAGGATCCCCATCTCCACGCCCCTGCCCCGTGGGCATCCCAACCCCTAGAGGGCAGCGGGCAAAGCACAAGCAAAAAGCAACAACAACAGGCAGGTAACAGCTCCAAAAGGCCACTTTTGCTGATTGTCTCTAAAGGACCTTGAAGGAAAAGAACTTGAATTATGAAGAAATGGCTGTTGCTGCTGAAGTTTTTACCACAACCCCCTCGTACCTGTGTTTCTCTGGAGCCCCGGGACGCCTGGCTCACGTCCAACCCCCACCAAGGCTGTTTCAGACACGGGGGCGCACCTGCCGCGGGAAGGAGGTGAGAGGTGAGGCTGTGGGTCCCACCCAGACAGAAGCTGTCCTTCCTGGATCCGCACAATGAAGGAGGCTTCAAGGGTCAGCCTTTTAGAGACGAGGCTCTAAATGCTGTGTCCCCCCAAACTTCATCAGTTGAAAAGAAACCTACCCCGCAAGGTGATGGTGTTAGGAGGGCATGAGGGTGGAGCCCTCATAAAGGGGACCCCCAGGAGCTCCCTGTCCCTTCCGCCCTGTGAGGACAGCGAGGAGGACCTGTGACCCAGGAAGGCCCTCTGCAGACAGTGGATCTGCCAGCACATGGGTCTAGGCCTCGCAGCCCCCGGGACTGGGGAACTCGGTATGTGCGGTCCACAGGCCCCGGTCTGGGGGGCTTCGTACCAGCTGCCAGAGTGAAGGCAGCTGGACTGATGGGGCTTCTTCCTTGCCAGCGTCACTCGTCTTCCAACGTGGGGATGCTCCAGCCACTTAAACATCCAGCCGTTCCCTCCGCCCAGCAAGCCCGAGACCCCGGCAACCGCATCAGCTGGTCTGTGGCACCAGACAGAAAGACGGATGCACATGTTTCCAAGGAGCGGGCGGCTGGCACAAGATGGGCATCCTCTCCTTCTGGTTCATGAGAAAGAGAGAGAGAAGCTGAGCACTCACGTTACCCTCCCATCCTGTGACCAAGGAGTCCGCCTGAGCCGGGGGCTCAGGATCTGGACAGAAGTCACTTCTCAGCCACAGATTTTCCTGAAGAAAAAGGCACAGGTCAGGTGAGGTCCACAGGGCAGCCCCTGGGGTGTCAGGGGCGGGGTTGGGGTCAGGGTCAGGGTCTCCAAGCCTTTGCTGCCCCAGCCTGGCATGGTTCCTTGAAGGAAGGGCACCCATAGAGCCAGGCCTCCTGGTCACAGCGACAGCCACGAGGTCACGCAGGGTGGCCGGGTCCCCTCGTGGCATGTGGCCCATCCCTGTGTTAGAAGAGCGGGGTCAAAGTGGACGTGGACAGAAGTTAAACGCCCTGGGAATGCTGATTCTCCGTGGACATCAAGGGCATTGCATACAGCACAAGGCTCATCACTCTAAGGACCTGGGTGGGGGCTCACTGGGATGTGACAGGTTCCGTTTTGTAGGTGGACACCGTACCGTGACCTACTGATGAAGCGCAGCCCTGTGTTTCTTCAGGTGATGCTGCCCTGTGAGTGAGCGGGGCCTCCCCCAGGCCGAGCCCCCCCCCCACCAGCTGGTCCCCGGTTAGTGAAGCAAATGGCCTTTCTCCAAGCCCTCCAGGCCCTCCTCCACCAGCTCCAAATGGCTCTGCAGCATTTTACTCCCTGGCCTCTGCTTTTCCCTGACTTTGCTTGAGTTGGCCAGGGCCCAGACCCAGAGCCTCTCCCCGATGTTGTCATTGGGGTCCGGCCACGGGCCCACTTTCCAGGTAAAGACTTGGAGCGTGGGGCCAGGATGCGGGAGCAAGACTCTCCCTGCTCCTCCAGGCCTGGAGCCCAGCAGCCAGTCCCCAGCGAGGCCCCGACCAAAGCCACAGGCAGTGCAGCAGCTGGAGGAAGGGCCCGGCGCACAGCTCCCCAGTGTCAGAGCCTGGGGACTGTGGTGCCCCTGTGATGTCCATGTCGCTCAGTTTGGGGTGAAATAAGGGAGCCCGCCCTACCACACAGTGCAGAGATGACAGCCACCAATGCAGCCAAGGGACAAGCTCGAGAGGCCAGTCCTCAGTGGGAGAGTCAGGTCCTGGGGGCCACAGAGTCATGAGGTCACTGTCACTGTCTCCCTGCTCACAGACAGCTCTGGCTGGGAAAGCCCTGTCACCCTGTCACACCCCTGGCCTTCACGGGCATGCCCCCTCTATGCCAGGCTCTGTGCAGCACTGGAGGCAGGCAGCTGCCAGCCCTCCGCCCTGGCTTCCTGACAGGCCCTGTGCCCGGGGCCACTCTCAGGGGTGACAGCATCTGATCCCAGGTGGGGAAACTGAGGCACACATGGTGACGTGGTTGGAACCCATCTGCTCACTCCCGTACTAGGCTATATCACCTGCAACCCTCGATGAAGTTCGGGGGCTCAATCCCACGAAACAAGGAGCAGAAACGGAGCTCAGAGACTCAGCGTTTCCTTCGAGGTCAACCCCGCAGCCCGCAGCAGCCAGCACTCAGCACGGTGGCCTGACCCCAAGGCCACAGGGTTGGTAAGTGACCCTCTCTGCTCTCCGGGAGGGACCCCAGTTGTGCCGGCGCGGGCAAGAGGTGGCCTTCCAGGCCACACACGCATTCGTGGTCTGGGCATGTTCCCTCCCGAGTCAGACAGAGAGGGCTTCTTGAGATTCCACCCCCTTCCCCAGGGGACCTGCTGCGATAACCTCCCTGGCCGCGTCCTGGCGTCTGGCAGGTCCCAGGAGAGAACGGGCACCTTCCCACACTCAGCAGGGCCCAGCCTCTAGGTTTTCCATCTGTTCGGAGCGTGAGCAGCTCACAGCAGTTTTTCATCTTAAGTGACTTTATTTAGTGTCAGAGACAAAAAACATTGTTATTCACTTATTGCTTGAAGGAAAAGAATGTCTCTTCGAAACACAGTTATTTAAGTTCAGTGCTTTTCTATTCATAACCTTGAGGTGCTTGTAAAAAAATCTTCCCTTCCTTCCGACCTCACCAGCAAAGGCCTTGTCGACAGGCAGGCTCTGGGTGATTTGTAACCTGCGGGCCTCTGTGCTAATTTCCGCAGCTGCTCCGCGCAGTGACGCTCTCTGGCGGTTCCCGGGCGGGGTCTGCAGGAGGACAGCGCTTCTCAGAGCCCAGGGGCTTTGGGTTAAAAGGATAAAATACACAGAGTGAAAATGCAGTGTTTCCTCTGGGGAGTGTGAGAGCTCATGGTGGAAATGACCTTGGTGTGCAGGTGGCAGCCATGACGATAACAACGCACATGTGGCTAAAGGTCTCTGTTCCCAGAACGTCCCCAACCGCCCGGTCCTGGGGGCAGAGGTGAGTCTCCCCTGAGACAGGACCCTCCCCAGTGCCTGCTTGCCCTGCTCCCCCAGGGCACCCTGGGCTTTGCTTTCTCAGAGCTGTTCAGGCTTCCCAAAACGCCGGCTGGCGGAGCAGCCGGGCCTCTGCTTGCCCAGCCCAGGCCCCTCCTCGGTTCTCTAGCTCTCCTTCCCACCCTACGAATGCTCATCACCCGTGAAGTTGGTGGTGGGCACACGTAGGGGCCAGTGAGCTTGTGTAATGCCTGGGTGGCCGTCCACTCGGGCTGACCCTGTGGTAGGCTGACCGGTGAGCCCTCCCCCATATGCCCGCATCCCATTACCAGGAACCTGGGAATACTTTCTCGACCAAAAGGACTTTGCAGGTGTGATCAGATTAAGGACCTCCAGACGGGGCGATTATCCCGGGTTGCCTGGAGGTCCTGAGTATTGTCATGAGTGTCCTTATGAGAGGGAGGCAGGTGGACATTAGGCCACAGAACAGGAGGAGGTGACGTGAGCCCTCAGACAGAGGGGAGGGTGAAGCCACCAGCCAAGGAGCTCGGCAGCCACTGCAGCTGGAGGTGTAGAGAGGGGTCCTCCCAGAGCCCGCCCACTCCGACTCCTACTCCGTGATAGTGACCTTGGACTTGTGGCCTCCAGAATGATAAGGGAGTACATGTGTGTGCCTCAGCCACGAGGCGTGTGGCCCCTCATTATGGGAGCCCCGGGGAAAGGGACTCGGGCGTCCCACGTGGCAGTTTAGCTCCTGCGGTGCGGACTTCGCGTCTGGGTGGGCACGTCCTCGGAACTGGGGTCCAGTCTGCAGGCTGTGGGATGTTCGGCAGAGGGGAGGGCAGACCCTGCCTCACTTTATTAGTCTACGGCTGCCCCTCAGCCCCCAGCCTCTGCAAAGAAAGACAGCAAAGTCACTTTAAACAGATTGGCACTGGTTTTTAGAGACGTTGCCCTGGATTATTTTTTTGCACTGACATTTGGCAAAGCAGCCTGGCGGAGCATCAGGGTCACATGGGAAGCTGGGAAGCTTGAAAAAAGCAGAGTTCGGAGTCGCCCCTGAGAGTCTGACTTGGGAGGCTGGGGACGGAGGCTGTGCAAGTCTCTGTCAGAAAGCCTCAGGCTCGGGCAGCCCAGGGGGTCCTCTCAGGCACCTTCCAGTATGTGGTCACATCTGAGCAGTGCCCCCTGTCCTCCAGCTGGCCGTACCTCTGCCCGCCCCCGTCCTGGGTCGGATACTTGGAAGAACCCACCACTCACTCTGCACACACCCATCTCTGGCTCTCTGGTGGGGGTGTCGATAATGGGGAGGGAGACTCTGGCGACTCCACTTCCTGCGTAACGGCGGTGGACCTAAAATTGCTCCTGAAAGCAAAGTCCATATAATTCTTAAAATGGCCTTCCTTGGCGGAGAGCTAGGATGATTCTGTTCAGAGTAGGAGCGCTCAAAGCTCACTAGCCCATGGTGCTCTGGCCAGCATTTGCAGTTTTTTCTACAGGCAATAACGCAGGAAAACGGGGAGAGCGTTAGTGTGTTTTCAGAAGACGGTTGAATGGGGGTTCACTGAGTCAGTGTGGAATCGGGGGTCCCATCAGGATTGTGTGAAGACAGCCCCCACCTCCCTGTTCCCAAATCATCACCCTAGCGGCGCGAGGGGCCTGAAGAAGTCCTTCACAGACCGAGGAAGGCCGCGGCCGGCCTGCTCTGAGCGCTGCATGTTGCCACATCAAGTTCCAGGCCTCCTCCTGAGAGTGGGGGCCGTTCACAGGAGCGGGCTCCACCCGTGGGTTAGGGAGACCCTCCAAGGCAGGGGTGTTCAGGTGTGCAGACAGCAGCACCCACTTGGGGTGGTTAGGCACCTTGCCACCCTGTACGAGTGAGCGATGAGCTCAGTCATGTTCCAGAGCCTTCCAGAAGGGTTTCCTCCTACCGTCGTTCACTCCACCTCTCATCGACATTTCCCTGTTTCTCTTTCCCAACCCGTTCCTGTGGTGGGGCCCCAGTGAGTCTTCTTTCATCGATCCCCATTTATTTCTTCCAAGGAATCAGGAGGCTGAATGTCAATTTCCGTTTCCAAAGCTGGTCGCAATGGAGAAAAGTGCTTTCTTCGGCTCCATGCTCCTCCTGACTTGACTCTGAGCGATCAGTAATTGCTGGTGTGTGATTTCACCGGGAAAAGCCAGGGCCAACAGCCTGGAACTATGTGGATACAAAACGAGCTGGTTCTCTCCAAGACAGGCTTTCCCGGGAGGCCACCAATGCGCCAAAGAAGCAGAAAGACGCCCCAGGTCGCTGCTTCCCATCATCACTGCGCGTGAGAGCCCATCACCAGGGACCGGGGCCATCTGGCAGGAGTCCCGTCAGTGGCCGGCTCTGCCAACGGTGCATGAACATCTCGTTTTCCTCTCCATGGTTTCCAGTGCAGGGCCCTGCTGGCCAATCGGCAGCTCACTCAGCATTAGCAGTTATTTATAGCCAATAAAAAGGTTTTGGGTGATTCCACTCTTACTGTGAAATCCCTCGGGGCTGCCCCACTTCCTCAGGTTGTCTCCCTAGAACTGCAGTCCTAGCCTGGGGGACACATCGCACTCCCCTCCCAGGCTTCGCAGAGGGTGACACCAGCCTCAAACACCCAGGGGGTGCCTTCCCACCTCTGCCCCCCACCCTCCACGTCGCCCCCAGGAGGCTGAAGAAAACTCCCCAGAAGGGCTCAGGACAGAGCTGGGGGGCCACCAGGTGGGAGAGGAAGAAGGGTTGTTAGCAGTGCCAGGTGATAGCACTGCCTCCTCAGGTCCAAGGGGGAGAGCCAAGAAAAGCCTTCTCCCCTCTGTCACCTGCAGAGCTGCTGAGTCCAGCTGGTACCCCCAGTTGTCCCTGTACCCCCCTATCACCCTGCTAGAGTTCGCCTTCAGGATATGCCCGAGGGTGTCAGAAGACCTGTCCAGTCTGGTATGGTTCCCTCAGAGTCCTCTCCTCTCTCCCTTCCAATCATCACGCTGGTTCCAACTGGTGCAGCACGCATGTGAAAACACACGCACACACACATGCACATGTGTGCACACATGCATGCTCACACACACTCCCAAGTTCACCCTCAGGGAGGAGCCAGAAGGGTAGAGCCATGTGGAAGAACGAGCTCCCAGGGCCCACAGCTCGCAGAACCACGGCGCCCGGGGGCCCTGAGCCTTCCAGGACCTGGTTCCGTGTATCAGCTCAGGGCCCCTGCCCACTGCACCCCCTTTTCAGGTTAAGCTTCCCCGGCCCTGCTGAGCACGAGACATGGGCCCCTTTCTGAGCTGCCTCCCTCTCACAGATGCTGCAGAGGCCCCGGGAGGCTGGGCCCGTTCTGCCGTGGGGGTGGGGGTGGGGGTGGGAGAGAGGTGGGCGCGGGGCCTGTGGTGCCGTTCTCTCACTGGTACAGGGAGGGTTTGCACTTGAAAGGAAAGTTCTGTGACGGGGAGGGGGTCAGGGAGGGCCTGGCTCCCAGCCCAGCTCTTCGCTGCCTCTCTCCCAGGAGTGGGGTGGGCCGGCTCCGCCAGCGCACTGCGTGAGGCTTGGGGGCCCCACTGCGCACAGTGTCCCGTCTCCACGCTAACCGCTGTCACCTCTACAGTGAGCGTCTCTGCGCATGTCATTTCCACCAACGGCACCGTCTCCCGCAATATCTTCTTTGCAACTCCTGCGCAAGCTCTTTCTTTTTTAAAGAAGCACCTCCATTCAGAGGTGGATCGATAGATGCGCGTGGGTGGGTCTGTGGATCGGCGGGCCGAGGAACAGCTGAGAGAACGGCTCTTCTCGGCAAAGCCGGCACACCCAGCTGTTCCCTTGCGGCCGCGCCTGAGGCCGCTGGCTCTTTATTGGCTGAAAATGCTCTCTCGGTCCAGTCTTCGGACTCACGCCGGAGAGCAGAGGGCTGCACTGGCCGTGTCCCTGGGGGATCCCGGGCCTGCAGGTCCCCAGGACGACGTGCGTTAGAGTTCACCGTGAGCCCGTGTGGGCTCGGGGCCGCAGCAGGGGCAGCTGTCTTCGGGGCCCTGAACAACAGACCTGAAAATTAGCCGCGCCTTGACCTCAAGTAGAAAGGTCTTCACCCACCCTGCCAGCAACCTTCCAAGTCGCCATATGGCGCTTCCTGTCTTCTGAGCGCCGCCCCCCACCCCCCCACGACTTGGGCCCCCTCGAGGGTTGTTACAGTCCCTGGAAGCTTGGGAGAGCTGAGTTATGTGGACAGATGTGAGCAAAGGCGAGGCGCGGAGCAGATGCGTCTGTGTGCACGCCAGCCAGCACTGGGGCCCAGCACCCGGGCCTTGTCACAGCCTCCGCGTCCAGGAGGGCCTCAGACGGAGCGCTGCGGCGCACCCAGTGCCGGCTCACGCCTCGGAGGAGATCCGTCTTCTCAAGCGACCTCCAGCAGGACGACCGAAACCCAAACCAAAGCAAGGTCAAGTCTCAGGGACCCCAAAGCCACTGTGGGGGAATTTCCGTCCCAGACCTTACAACCCTGCTCCTTCAGCCACCACATCTGTCTTTTCTCCCTGTGTCTGTGAGTCTGAAGAGAACACTTCATGACACGAGTGTCCTTGATGAATAGAGGACATGCCGTCTGTCTCCATTTATAGGTAGGCATGTGGGCCACTTGTCATTAAAAAATAAATATGCCCCGGCTGCTGTGGCTCAGTGGGCTGGGCGTCATCCTGCAAAGCAGAAGGTCGCTGGTTCGATTCCTGGTCAGGGCACTGCCTGGGCAGGTGCCTGGGTTGCTTTTGGTCTTTAGTCAGGGCGCATGTGAGAGACAAGTGATCGATGCTTCTCTCTCACGTCGATGTTTGCCTACCTCTCTGTCCCTCCCTTCCCTTTTCTCTAAGAGTAAATAAAAGCTTCTAAAGAATAGCAAAATGTCTTCAGAAAACTGCAAAACATTTTTAAAAAGGCAGTATCAGAAGTGAAGTCAAATTCCCTGCAGTCAGCACACAGGAGTGGGCAAAGGCGGGTCAGTGACAATAAGAAAGGACACAATGATTAATAAATAACATGCGGGAATAAACTCTCTATTTCATATCCCCGCAATGGAAAACTCCGGATCTCAGTAAAGAGGGCCTTGCTCTGTGAAGCATTTCAAATGTGAGCAGTGGGTTCAAATGATGTGACTTTCTCTGAGCATGAGCATCGCCTGTCACAGACGCAGCGTTCGTGTGGGTCAGAGTCATGGAGGCGAGCCCCAAGTTCCGGCGCACGTGAAGCCCAGCCCCCGGCAAGGGATGAATGTCGGGGTGCCTCCGAGGCTGTTTGCAGACAGGCAGCACGGGTTTCGAGGAGGGGGGACGGCGCTGCTCTGCCTCCCAACTCACAGGAGCGTTCTGTGCTGTGGGTCTGAGCAAAAATAACCTGGATTTTTATAGACTCGTATTTTTCCCCAAGGCCTTGGCCCATAATCATATTAAATGTAATCGTTCAAAATAAGTTTCCCTGGGAAACTGACAACTCACTCTCGGAAGACTGTAAAAACATTGACTTTTAAAAATATATATTATTATTCATTTTCCATGACCAAAATGATTATTTAAAAAAATCAGAAATATACGAGGCCGAAGAATACAATTTATGAAGTAAGTGCCCCTTTCTCAGAGAGAATCACAAGCAGCAGTTTTGTGTGTGCATTCTCAGAGATTCACACACACGTTTTTGTGCCTATGTACACACACGCACGAACAGAGGTGGGTTTTTTCTTGAACGAAAAGTGAATTCTATGCTCAGAGACAGGATCTCAGTCATTCCTGCCACAGAAGAAGAGTGACCACAGAGGGGCCAGCTCGTGCTGTGGTGCTGACCACACCATAACACCTGGGAGACCAGACCCCCAAACTGGAATGTATTTATAAAAGGTGGCGTATTCATTCCTACATGTTTAAACTTTGGTCCCCTTCAAAATCCTCTCCATTTGAGGCAATACACCTATCGAGACATTTTTTCCCACTGCTCCAAACGATTTTTGAACTTATCAATTTTGATGCCTTTTAGTGCTTCTGCCGTTTCTGGATTCACCTCTTCCACATCAGCAAAGTATTTCCATTTGCAGACTTTTTTCATCCTGGGAAACAAACCAAAATGTCGCTTGGGGTGAGATCGGGTGACGAGGGAGGGTGGGGCACAGGGGTCATGCTGTTCTTGGTCAAAAACCACTGCACACTCAGCTCTGTGTGGCAGGTGCGCTCGAAAATCACCCATCATGACATGGGCAAGTGCATTGAAAGAGTCTCAGAAAAATTCACTGAAGCCAAACACAGCCTCTCACAACAACACCAGCTGGTCACTGATACAGATGGGTTCCTAGAACACTCCCCCAGCGGAGGAAACCTGGACTACCAGGGGCCTGCCCTCCAGAAGATAATTCCGATTTTGGGGGGTCCCCCTTCATATATAAATGTATTGAATCAATGTGTTACCTTAAACTTACACAATGCTATACGCCAACAATAGTTTCAATTTTTTTAAGATTTTATCTATTTTTAGAGAGAGGGGAAGGGAGGGAGAAAGAGAAGGAGAGAAACATTGATTTGAGAAACATCAATCAGTTGCCTCTCGTAGGCGCCCCAAACGGGGACCGACCCTGCAACCCAGGCATGCACCCTGGCCGGGAAGAGAACCGGCAACCCCTCGCTTTGTGGGACAATGCTCCGACCCACTGAGCCACACCAGTCAGGGCGATGGTTTTGTTTTTTAATGAGAAAATATTTGAACTGTAATATAGCAGTGGCAGTGTGTTGTTTTCATTTAACAGTGTATCAGTTTATTGGGGGCACGGTTCCTGGTGGCAGGGGGCACAGGACAGCGATGCTGTGGGGCAGGTGAGGACTGGGGGACTCTGGGCCCGGAGGGAGCAGAGCAGGCGGGGAGACTGGGGGTCTCTGCTGCCCGTGCTAACCCGCACGTCACCGAGATGTTTCTGGAGGTGACTACGCCCCAGGCTGGGGACTTGCCCAGTTTACACGCCAACGGGCCTCGGGTAGAACCTCCAACAGGGGTCTTTGGTCCCAAACCCGGGTGAAGTAGGCTGTGACCCGACTGGAAAACAGACATCCACAGGGCAATGGAGACCCATCCTGTCATACAGGGAAGGACAGCCTGACGCCTGCCGCACCATGGACGAGCCTGAGGACGTGATGCTTGGGGACAAAGGCCGGACACAGAGGCCAAATGCTGGTGGGTCCACGTCTCCGAGGGACCCAAGGAGTCATGTTCACAGACACAGAGAGTAGGAGGGAGGGTGCCAGGGATGGGAGAGGGGAGAAGGAGCCAGGGCTGATGACGACAGAGCTCCAGCTGGGAAGATGAGAGAGATCCGGAAGCAATGGTGGTGATGGTTGTGCGACACGGTGACACCATCACCAGATTGTTCGCTTACACACACTCAGCTTTACATCAGACAGATTTTACCTGAAGAACAAGCATGGAGTGTGTGGCCCTGACTCCTCAAGGACAAGCCACACCACTTCATTCTGTGCTTCTCCTCTCTCTCCCTCGGCGTGGTTGGAGGACTGGTCCTCTGCACAGCAGGGCGCCAGGTGGGCGAGCAGCCTGGCCCAGGGGCGCGGGGCTCCACAGAACCCCCGCTCACGGAGCTCAGTGAATCCAAATCGCTCTCAAAGCTTCTAGCTTGCTTTCCTAGAACTGAAGCCCACAAAGGAACGTTCCAAGAGGCGGACGAGGCCCTGGGGGCCCATCAGACCCTCAGCTGTTGTAGGCGTGGCTGATCCGGTGCTGATTCCCGTCCTGAATCTGTGGGAAACTCTCAGCACCCAGGACCCCCTCGGCCACCGCCCAACACACAGACACTGTGCCTTGCAGTGGCGCCTCCAGAGTCCCCTCCCCTCCAGCTCCTAGACCCCGCTCCCCCAAACCCTCGCCCGGCCTCTGTGTGGGAATCCCTGCGGGGGTTGCTCACCCTGCAAGGCACTCAGCTGCATATTTTCAGGGAAAATAGCAAAATGAAGCCTGCGGCAGGAAAAGTGTAGCGGGAGTTTTCACGGTGGGCAGAGGCGTCGACTAAAAGCAGGGATCTGGAGAATTCTGTAGCCCCCTCAGAATCCCACAGCTTCAGAGGCTGCGGCCTCCAGTCTCAGCTCCTGCCTTCCAAGGGGGTTGGGAGGGTAGAAGGAAAGGGATTCTGGAGCACAGAACAGAGGCGTGGACAGCTGAGCGTCTGAAGAACAGAGGCCCAGGACTCTCCAGCTGCCAGCAGCGGGCCCGAGGACCCTCCCAGCCCATCGGTGACGCGGCCTGGTGGCACTTTCATGCTCCCTGCAAAGGGAAGATGTGGCCTGAGAAAGGTGCGGTGGTGGCCCGGTCCCCGCCAGTGGGCCCACTAGGTCCACTCAGGGACACAAACCTTGCTGAGTACCCACAGGTGTGCCCACCTCAGAAGCAGAAATACACACACGGTATGTCCTGGCCATGAGCAAAGAGCACTCTCTTTGGACTGTGACAGGCAAGGAACAAGGAACTGCGGGAGGGGCCACCACCCAACGAAATGGGGACAAAATGGCACTTGCTCCATTAAGACCGGCAGCCAGAGGCTCAGAGCAGAGCAAGACTGCAGGGCCACCAGTGGGTTCCCACGCCCCCCAGTCCCAAGGAGGGAGTCGGAATCCACTGGCCCTTCCACCTGGGAACTGGGTAACGGGGGCTGGGGAGAGTTTATGGTAAGTCGGAGGAGGGTTGTAGGAAGTCGTAGGAGCAGAACTCATCCCTCCAGGCCTGTCGTGCAGGAGTGGGGCATCAGCAAGCCGCTGCTCTGCTTCGAGATGCTCTTTACAGAACTCCTGACGGAATGCCCTGTCACGCAGGGGAGCATGCTCGGGGACAGGCTAGCCCTAGACGTCACACCCCAGCCCAAGGCCCACATGGGTCACCTGGTGATGGCTGCCACCGATCACAGACACCGAAGGGAGAAGGGGTCGGCAGACATAGGGAGCAGTGTTCACAGTCTTTGGGGCGCATCAGAAACCCTCAAGGTGCAGGGCAGCCTCAGCCCCAAAGACCCTGGTTCCAGACCCCAGAGTCCACGCTTTGAAGATTCCAGGCGGTTCCGAAGCAGCGGTCCTCTTGTGGACAAACTGCACGTGGCTGCTCGCTACTCCGGTCCTGTGAGGAAGAGGCGAGGGTGGGGGAAGAGCAGAAAGATGTCCCACGCCTCCAGGGGTCCATCCGCCCGGGCATCTCGAGGTCAGCACCCCGAGCCCGGGCTGCCTCCGACCCCTGTGCAGTTCCTGCTTGTCTGCGGTCATCCGATGGGGCGTGCCCTCTGAACGGTTTCATCACAAGGTGAGGTTGACGATGAGGAGTCGGGATAACGGGACAGCTGACTCGAAAGAGGGACTGGAGACGGATTAATCTCCACTTGCTTTAAAGTGGGTGCACCCGAAAGAGGTGCAGCCCGTGCTGGCCTTATAGTCTCCCCTCGATTCCTGCTCACCCACCTGAGGACAGTCTGTCCGGCCTGTGTGCCATCGAAACAGAGCGGAGGGGTGGCTTAGGCGGGGTTTCCCCACCAGCAGGGAGGCTGCTTCTCTGATAACAGTGTGAAGCCCTGACACAGCTCTGTGCGCTCATTGTATCCCATAAAGGAATCGTTTTGCAAGGGTTTGGAAAAGTTAAAACACAAAACAAAAACTGAGCTTCACCACAGAGAGTTTAAGAGCCCTGCTGTGAGTACAGGTCCCCAGGCGGATGGGAAAGTTGTGGGGGGGGGCAAGTGTGTGTGAGAGAGAGAGGTCAAACCAAGGGGAAAGGATAAGACTGCGCCTTTTCAGCCACAAAAACACCATTGTGCCGGGTAATTACATATTGCATAGTTTCCAGGATAAACGAAAACATTTGTTTCCATTTTGGTGGAAATGAGAATGAGCCTCTTCCCTTTCCGGAGCCAGCCCTGTGGCCTGGCCAGGGAGCTCCAGGCTGGGGCTCCAGGGTCAACCGGCCAGAGACCCACCAGGCAAAGGCCAACAGCTTAAGCACACAGACCACAAGCCCCCGCTGTCCCCTCCCTGCCTCGCCCTCTGTTTCACGCCTGGGTGCATGGAAACCTGACCAGCTGGCTCTGTGGTCCACTGAGACCCCGAGCACCTCGGCCCTCACTTTCGCCCCATAGGCGGAAAAAACCGGTTCCCTTTACTTTACAGCCAACGACTCCCAGGTCTGTGCGTGAAACTTCGGTTTTCTTCTGCTTCCACCACAAAAGTGGCCGACGTGGGTTTTTCCCACGTCATTCACATTCACGACAAAAGGGATCCTTTCTGAACTTCAGTCACATGAGGACGTGCCGTGGTGGTGGACCAGGGGCCCCGCAGGTGACTCTGGGCCTCAGACTTGGCTCAGGAGCCTCGGAATTTAGAGTTATTGCTGCGGGGCCTCAGGTTGTTCTCTGTCCTGTGCGGCGCGGCCCAGAGTGAGCCGAGGGGCGGCCTGGGGGCTGTGTTCGAGCCACGGAAGCAGGCTGGCCCGTGACTGGACCCGAAACGGGTGGCGAGGAGCAGAGAAATAGCATGGGGTTTGTGGCCGTGGTGTTTTTACCCTTCGGACTGATTTGTCTTCTCCAACTTATAAACCACTGAGAACATTCCCGCCCTCCCTCAGGGTTCTCCTCGGTAGGCTTTCGCCTGAACAGTTGTATCTGTTGAGTCTCTCTGTCTCCGGACTGGAGTAGAAATGAGTCCCTCTAAGGAGATGTCTGGCTGGCTCCCGCAGGGTCCCTTACCTCGTCACGGGAGGCACCACAATGTGGTTTCCCTCATGTTTGTCTCTTGTGGAAGAGCTTCGTGGGGAACTCCACAGAATCATAGCTGCTGATGTGTGACATGTGACATGTGACTGGGCCACCATTCCACTGATGGGCAGGCATTGGCCTTGGCCCTACCTGTGGCCCAGGCCGGGCTGGGCTCCTCTGCTTTAGGTTCTCTGGGGGTGGGGGGCAAACCCCCAAGGCCTGCAAACGCTACTCCCCAGGAAGACAGACTGCGCCAAGGGGCCTGGCGCTCCCTCAGACACAGCCCAGAATCGTCGGGCCCTGACTGACACCAGTGTGGGCCGTCCTCACACGCACTCCAACACGACGCACCAACGCACACGCCCTGAAAACCGGCTGTTGTTCTCGCTGCTTCGAATGCCCAGGGGACGGTAGCTCTGCTCGGCCAGCTAGGCCAGCTGTCCCCGAAGACACACTGGCGAGGCCACCTTCCCCTGTCCCACAGCTCACACAGCTACACTCACCGGTTCACAGGTACCTGCTCACCCTCACCCACTCACACACACCTCACACACCCACTAACACTCATCTGCTCAAACACACCTGCTCATACCCACCCTTACCCATCCACTTACTTAGGCATATGTGCTCACATGTGTGTACATGCATGCACGAGTGCACTCACACCCACACGTGCATGCACACACCTATGTAACACTCACATACACATTTTTTACAAAGCAACCATTTGCAGCGAGAAGAGCTGGAAATGTTTATTCCGAGTACAGGCACCTTCTTAAGAGCAATTGCATGCTGGGATTGTGCTGTTTGGGACGAAGGGCCCTCCCAGCAGAACACTCTGTGCCCACCTCCCACATGTCCTGCTCAAAAGGGTGACAGTCAGAGGCCAGGATGGTCTCTCCGTTCGAGGGGTCAAGGTGGAACGCTGGAGTGGAGAGAAGAAAGCACAGGTGCCCCCTGCGGACGTGCAGCGGGAACGGCGTTAGGCGAGCTCACGTGTGGAAGGTCACAGTCATTTGCACAGTGAGAATGTCTCCTCTTTGAAACCAGGCAGAGGTCACCTTTCCTGAGTGGGCATTTTACAGCCCAGCGGTGGCTACTTCTCTGCCTCCTGAAGTTCCCTCAGTGCAGCCTGGAGAAGGCGCTGAAGCTTCCAGAACACTGTGGGAGCGGCTGTCTGTGGGCCGCCCGGGTCTGCACATTCCTGCACCACCTCTCGCAACTGCCGCTGAAGCCGGAGGGAGATGGCAGAGCTCCTGAGAGCCGAGGAGAACCAGTGTCGGAATATCTTGTCACAGACCACCTGAGGGGAAGGCAGAGGGACATCACCTTGGGGCAGCAAATCCCCCTGAGAGCCCCCCAGCGTGCAAGTGTTCCTTACAGACCTCGGCTTTGCTCTCACCCCCCCGTCCCCAAGGGCCTTCTGGGGTCGGGGATCCTGCAGACATCCTGAGACTCAGCCCCACAAATAAACCTCACACCGGGGACAAGGCCACCTTGTGTCAGGTAGAAAACTCCATTTATGGCCTCAGGGCAGGTGGAGAAGTTCCGGTGACATGTCACAAAGGACAGAGCGCATGTCTGCAGACACAGGGAGCAGGAAGTCACGGGCCGTGACTGCCGCACAGCCGCAGCCCCGCGGCCGCTTACCTGCAGGTTGCTGTTGACCCTCTGTGCACCGCACTTGTGGGCGCGCAGATCACACCTTGAAAAACAGTCAAAGAAACTGCAGTCTTCATCTCCCGTGCAATTCTGCTCCAGAATCTCCCTCATTTTAGGCTCGAAAAAGGCCATGTCCACGTCGATAGCCACCACCTGTAACCAAACAGAACCGGTAATTAAGGGGAGGTGGGCTCAGCACCAAGGGAGGCCGTGTGGCTCTGTCCCCACCCGTGAGCAGCGGTCGGGGGTGCAGGCTCACGGAGCTCTGCAGCCAGTAGCCAAGCCCCGGCCACCGGGGCGAAACGGCTTTATTTCAAACGACATCAACGCTGACGGCTCTGCAAGGGTTTGGAACCCCGCCCCAGCAACGTCCCCTTTCACCTTTCTGCGTCTCCCAGTTTTCAGCGGAGCGCCCCTGAAGTGTCTTCAGAACGAACTGCCTCCCCTCCCGGCTTTCCCGCTTTGCTGGCTGACCCTCCGGGGTTGGGATTCCGAAGCAGTGAGATCAGATCATCTACCCACATGAACAGAAGCAACGGAAGGAACCCACGTTCAGGAGGCAGGGCGGTGGGCGCCGTGGGGAAGAGGAGGCGGTGGTATCTAAGTCGCCTGCTGGTGGTGTCTCTGTCACCAGAGTCAACTGCTTTGCCCCTGACGGGTTGGATGGACACGTGGGGGAAATGGCAGCGTCGAAGTCCTGGACATCAGGGGGGTACGTGTGGAGCCTGATGTCGCATCAGACCCCACATCCCAGCGTCAGTGTGAGAACCATGACCCCTGGAATTTCAGCTCTGTCTTCTTGGCTTTGAACCAAAGAGGCATCAAAACCACAAGAATAACATCTAAATTATGCAGATTTCCCTTCATCGCCTGAATTTTTAAAAAAAGAAAAAAAGATGAGCCCCAACCTGAGGAAAGCTGGAACCGGCCCAAATCAAGCAGTTCATAGCTTCGAGGTGATAAAAAGCTATTAAAAGACTTGATGGGCTTGAGGGAGTCAGCGGGACCTCCACAAGCCTTCTCAGGTCAGCGTCGAAGCGTCACCCCTTCCGTCTCCCCTTGGTGGCCTCTCCAGGAAGGGTTCACTTGCGTTGGTGACTCACTCGGAATTGATGCCAAAAGGCAAGAAAGTTTCTTGAGGAGCAGTCGGCAAAACGGAGGAGGGAAAATAATTTATTTCAAAATATGGGGAGAACAATGAAAAACAAAACAGGGTAGCTTTTCCTTGTTAAGAGCTTTGCCCAATTACTATTTCAGGCACAGCAAACAGGAATTATCATTTTAATCAGTTTTTCCTGTCTCATTATTTAGCCAAAAGAAACAGCTCACTTCATTATTTTCACTGGCTAATAGACTGAAAAGGGGTTCAGTTATGCTAATGACCTGCTGGCTCTCCGGTGTGTGATTGGACCTGTAAGACCCTCTCTTTCCTAGCTTCTGGCAACGCCCCCAGCTGCCCCCAGGCCCCCAGATGGAATTTCGGCTCCTTGCAGCTTCTCTCCCTACCACTTCTGATGGTTCCCTTCCCATCTCCCAGGAGAGCCAGAGTTACTTTCTAATTTTTCTGTAAGGCAGAGGAGGGATTACAGCTACTGTGTGCAGAGCCGAGAGCACCTAAAATAGGAACGGTGACTAAACAAATCAGAGAAGCCGCGGGAGGCTTTGTAAACTGCATCTTAAATTGCTTCTCGGAGTCCTGATTCTTCCCGGGTGGGGAGACCCAGCCCACGCCACCTGCAGGCTTCACCCTGGCCTCAGCCTGGAAAGGACGCATCATTTTGTTGTCCCCTGGAAAGTGTGGCTCTGGGGTAGGAGACACGTCACCTGCTGGAAAGGAGCCCTTGCTGGCAATAAGCAATGGCGTTTTGTACCTGTTTGTGGGGTAAACCGTCAACACCTGGAAGTGGGGACCTAGAGAAAGCGAACGGCTTTGAGTTGTCAGTTCTTCCCACCCCCTCCTGCCACCTGGGCGAGTGCAACGTGGCCCAAAGGGAGGCCCCACCTGTGGTCCCTTAGCTGGAGCTCGCCAGAAACACCTGGAGGCTTGTTTCCCAAACAGATTGCCAGATCCCACCCCCAGAGTTTCCGACTCAGGAGGCCTCAGGTAAAGTCGGAGAACCCGCATTTCTAACAAGTTCTCTGGTGATGCTGATAACGTCTGCCTTTTACTTAGAAGCTGTAAAGCTGTAGGTAAAGTTAACTCCTTGAGCCTCCGCCCCAGAAGGAAGGTCACTAATGGGGGTGAGCACAGCGGAACCCTGTCCTTACTCCCTGCCCTTACCCACGCTCACGTGGGACCAGGGCCCATGTGTTTCCAGAACAGTCTGTCCACATAGCAAGTCAGGGCTTGGCCAAGGGTGAGGTCATGATTTCATTGAGCCAATGTCCCATGCCTGCTCTGCTGGAGGTGCTGGCAGGCCCACCTGGTGGGGGGGGGTCATGCCCAGGTGGACCCATGGGCACCTCCTCTCCTGAGCTTTTCCCAGAAACCCAGCCCAGACAGCCTCTCCAGTGCCTCCTCTGCCGTCACTCCCTGACGCCTGGACAAATGTACGAGGGGTCTGATGCAAGGAGAACCAGCCCCTCGCTGCCCAAAGCCGGCAGCTATATGTGAACCCTCCACCCCTCCTCTCCCAGGGCCTCGGAGCAGCTGCATCCCCAGGACTTCCCTGAGGAGAGCAGGGGCCCTCAGTGTCTGGCACAGGATGTCCCTGCTCACACCGTCGGGCAGCCACAGCCAGGACCTCAGCTCTGAGAAAGGAGCTAATGAGTCCAGGGTTCTCGGCCCTTCCCAGGTCGTCTGTATGGGTCCCTTCCTGAAACTTCCCAGACCCCTCGGGAACCTCAAGGAAACCCCCAGCTTATCAGCCCCTTGGGGACCACCAAGGACAGGGCACTAGGACAAAGCAGTTTGGGTAAGATGCTGCCATGCCCTTCATGTTGACAAAGACTTGACGGGAGAAGGGGTTCACAAGATTTCAGGCTGTTTCTTTAAGGAGACATCCCTGTGTCACCTGCTGTGGGGACATGGCTGGCTGTCACAGTACCTCTAGTTGTCCCCCACGTTCTCACCAGGGGGACAGCATTGTCCACCATGAGCCAGCCCCTCAGTGACCAGCCCACCGAGGGGGCCACAATGAAGCCGGCCTGGTCCTTCACCTGCAAGGTAAGAGATGACGCTGCAGCCAGGGGTGACCCCAGGCAATGACACCTGTGTCAGCAGGCAGCCCCTTATATGTGACACCTGGGTTTGGCCCAGCTGGGGATGACGGGAGGGATGATCTTCTAATACGTTGCAGTCCCCCCTGCCGCTGCTTCTCGTCCTCGATAGTTGCTCATTTCCGTGGATGCTGGAGAGGGAGCTGAAGTGCACCTGCTCCACGCTAAGCAGTGTGGGGCCGACACCTCCACCCGGGCAGGTCTGTCTCTTGAAGCAGGCACCTAAATTCCAGGTGTCCTCTAGAAGGCTTACCCAAGGAAGGGAAGCTCACTCGAACCTCCAGGAAAAAAGTGCTAGAAAATGCTGCACATTGTCATGGGGCCTGGGCAGATTGAAGACAGTATCCCCAACTGGGCCACTGTCCCAAAGCCCCCAGAGGCCACCCTCCCCATGGTCCCTGAGGACTGCTTTCTGCTCTCAGCAAGGACAGGCTTTGCCGGAGCAACTAGGACAGGCCTCAGGGAGGACCTGCCAGGTCACGGCCCAGGCCCCTGCTGTCCCCGCCTGTCATTACAGCCCCCCTCCCCAGGGTGGGGGGTGCGTGAGCCTTTGAGTTCTCACGAACACAGGTCAGGTAGGGCGGGCTATCCAGGCCAGAAGGCTGAATCTTGTTGCCGTGTTTCCCAGGATTTCAGAAATTCTCTCATTTTTGACCCCCACAGGACCCCAAAGTCCCCCACGTGACACGCCCATGCCCCCAGCAGGAACTCACCGTGAGGTCCCTCCTGATGGCAAAGTTCTCAGGCTTGACGTCGCAGAGGTGGAGGCGGTGGGAGAAGCCGTGGTCAAACTGCCTCACCAGGTCCAGGAAGCTGAGCGCCATGTCACTGACGGCCCGGGCCTGGCCCCGGGAGGCCCCGTCCAGGGGGAAGAGAGCCCCATGGTGGGCGCTGCCGGCCGCCAGGTACTCCACGGCATAGAAGTGGCCGCAGGAGCCCAGCACAGGCAAGGCGTGTGGGCTGAGCCCCCGCAGCACGCTGAGCAGGACGAACTCCTCCTGCTGCACGAGGGACCACAGGCTGGCCAGCTGGCCCCGCCACCGCGGGCCCCAGCGGCCCGGCCACAGCGGCCCCAGGCTGCGCGTGGACAGCTCCAGGCCCAGGGCGCTCCTGACCTCCCCAGCCACCAGCAGGAGCAGTTCTGCCTCTGGCAAGGCCGGGCCCCCGCCCTGGGCTGGGGCCCCCAGCAGGCCAGGCGGCCGGAAGCTGGAGAAGGCTTCCTCCTTGGACTTGAGGATGACAGGGCGGCCACGCCAGTCTGCCTGCAGCACCTTCTTGCCCCTGTCGTAGTAGAGGCAGCGCTGGTACAGCAGCTTCCCCGCCACGCACAGGTCCTCGCAGAGGTCGCCCGCCAGCGCCCCACCCTGGTAGTCCCGGCACTGGAAGGAAGGGACAGTGGACACGGTCACAACACGGTCGGGGAGGGGGCTGGGAAAAGAGCCCACTCCCTGCACTCAGGACGCTGCCAACGGCTGTTGAAACCTGGCGAATGCGAACCAC
The DNA here is from genome assembly GCA_007922815.1 of Macrotus californicus. Taxonomy (NCBI): domain Eukaryota; kingdom Metazoa; phylum Chordata; class Mammalia; order Chiroptera; family Phyllostomidae; genus Macrotus; species Macrotus californicus. The sequence goes on from VMDR010000936.1 coordinate 49,109, forward strand.
ACGGGCTCTCCAGGTCAGTGCACAACTGAGTAAAAGACACACACGCGTCTCATTTTCATGTGTCTCCATCGGGGTTAGGACCGAGGCCAGGTCCTCGGAATCAACACCCAGAGGGAGCAGGATGTCTCCCACCGTCCAGCGGGGTAATGCAGGAAAGGCAGTTTGCCGTCTGGGTTGTGGTTTTCTCACCTGTCAGTGAGAGGGCACGGCCAGGTGGCAGCGCCACCGAGGGCTTGTGAGCCCATCCAAGGGCACTAAGTCAGATCTCGGGGGTGGGGCCCAAGGCCACAGTCCTGGCCCGTATGCTGGCAGGGCCTGGAGGCTCTGGGAGGGTTACAGGGCTCAGAGAACTGGCTGCAGGAAACGGGAGTTAGAATGGGCGTCACGGCTGCTGGTGTCTGCAGGACCAGAGAGGGGGCGTCACCAGGGACGCGCTTCAGAAGTGAGGAGACATGTGGGCTCAGCTATGGACAGGGAGGGTGCTTGGTTCTTGGAGCTGGTGAGGGAGGCACCCAGGAGCCCTCAGAGGGGGCATTTCTCCTCATCTTTGGGGGCCCTCCTGACAAGGTGCCACCTGGGGAGACCAGTGACCCCCCCCACCGCCACACTGCTGTTGTCCCTAAGAAGACAGTCCAGCCAGGCCCTGACAATGAACCTGCTGGAGGAATGGCCACGGGCAAGGCCTACCTGCCTCAGCCACACCTGGCTACCTCCCAGCGAATAAGTCCAGCTCTGTGTGAGCTGAGCCATGACCCAACTACAGGGACCGGGCTCCAGAGTTCACAGAACGGAGGTGGCTGCCTTCGAGCCTCATAAATGGCAGTGGGGTATGATAGGGGCAAGTTAGGGGCACAGCCAGCTGTGGTGTGGGTTAGACGGGGTTTGCCTCTGGGCTCTGCCCCTCACCAGGTGTGAGGCTTGTTTCCAAATATGTAATACAGGATGATAAAACTGTGTCCCAGGAGACCTGTGAAGGTCAACCAAGGTCACGGGTGCCCAGGACTGGTCATCTCAGAGAGTGCTAGTTTTTTAGCCAGCCCTGGGCATTAGAAGCCGGAGGCCAGGGAGGCTTCATCCAGGACAGATACGTTCAAGCTGTTTTGAAAAATAAATCGCAAGTCTGCCTTGGGGACAAGGGCAGCTCCGTCACAGGGAACGTGGCCTGTGTGATTTGTGGAGTCGCAGAGTTGCGAGGGGCGGTCAAAGAATCAGGCCAGTTCACCACGCGGAGAGCAAGGTCAGACCATGGGCCTGCCGGTGGGGTGTTCCTCGGCCCTAGGCTCTCAGTAAAGGCTCCACCTGAGTCACCTGTCCACCCCTGCCCCTCCTTCGGGCTCCCCACAGCTCAGCCTTCCCTGCAAAGCTGGAATGAAATCAAATTCAAATTGAACTGAAGCCTATACAAGACTTGCCCCTGCAAATCTGGAAGGCAATTCCCAACAGGAGCTGCAAGATATTGTGAACAATGGTCTACTCATTGAATTTAGCTCGTGGCCTATTGATTTTAGAGGAGAGCATTCAAGTCAGCTGTTTTCTGAAGATCAGCGTGTTAAGGCATAAAGGATGAGGTGTTAGGCCTCGGAAAGGACAGGAGGTAGAGCAGGGTGCCCAGGTGAGCTCTTAGGTCTGTGACTCACTTTCGGAGCTCCGTGACCACGGTGGTCACAGGAGACGGTTTTCGTTAGAGCCCAGCACACACAATGCAGTTACTACACAGCTATTCTTTGTCATCGTCCTTTGGGGTGGGGGATTGTTGGCGTTTCGGTTCCTACGCCTCTCATGCAGGACACAAACGAACGTGAACTTGGCCTGCCCCGGCTGTCCCGGTCCCCAGTGTTAGAGCGCCCTAGGGTCCCCTGCTGTCCGTGCCCACTGCACGCAGAGAAACACTTCATCTAGCATTTAAACAGAGCAAACCAAAAGCGTAAATTATGAGGTTACAAACTAAATAATTGTCGTCATGTTAGAGACAATCATGAAATTATCTTATTAGCAGCGGGTCCTATTGAAAATTAGCTATTTTTAACTAAAAAAAAAAGCGGTTTGATTGAGTTGAATTCCATTGTTAAAATCAGTTTTCTGTGAATATAAGGCGATCCCAAGCGCCAGTTTGGAGACAGGTCTAAAAGCTAGTTTCTGTGCCCAAGCGTGTGTGCCCACAACAAACAGCCACAGGAGAGAAAGGGGCTGGTTGTGGGTAGGCGGCCTTTTCCAATCACTTGAACTTGTAGTGCACCCGTGCTTCCTGCAGACTGCGTGCGGAGGTGCAAACGCACGTTGTCGGCTCACCCAGCTCTGCAGGAAGCCTTAGAGGTCACCACCTGGACTCCTTCCACCTTGCATTGGGCTTCACAGGCAAAAACAAAACCTGTCCACTCTGTTTCGGGCACCGGTTGACAGAGTCTCAGAGGTCATGCCGAAGGTCTAGGTTTTCTTTCATGTGTGTGCTTTAGTTTTTAAGGAGCATTAAGTTCCTACATGGTCAGAAACCATCCTATCACACTATGGGGCTCCTTGCCCAGCAGCAACCCTGTGCAGTCCAGAATCGCAGAGCAAGTGGCCAGGCCCCCGGGCAACCTTTCTTGACCCTGGATGGCTTCCAGGGGTGTCCAACTTTTTGGTGTCTTTGGGCCACACTGGAAGAAGAGTTGTCTTGGGCCAGGCATTAAATACATTGTGACACAGCATCACAAAATAATCTCATCATGTTTTAAGTAAATTTACAACTTTGTGTTGGGCCGCATTCACAGCCATCCTGGGCTGCGTGCAGCCCGTGGGCCGCAGGTTGGACACCCCTGGCCCTTGGACAAGGCACATCACAAACACAGCCAAAGCACACAGGAGAATGGAGTCATTCTCTGCTCTCAAGTCTTTCTGGGTGTGTGCCCTGGGTGCTGTGGTCCCTCTGGGGCCCAGGGTTCCTGTCACAGCAAAGAAAGACAAGCCTGTGCTGATACAGAGGAACCCCGGAAGCAGACAACTACACAAAATCACATCGAGCCGAAAGGAAATCCAGCCTCTGAATAACAGAGTCCGTGGGAATCTCTTGAGATGCTTTGAAGTGATGTGCCGTGGAGGGTGAAGTATGCCCAGGTGTTCCTGATGGTTCTCGTTATCAAAACAGCCACTTGCGGTCACGGTGTCTACCATCAGATGGCACAGGGTGCACCCTGGCTCCCCACACACTCACGTACTGCGGGAGTGAGGGCTCGGTTTCGCCGTCTGCGGAATGGAATGGCCGAAGCACGCACCTCCCCAGGGTTGATGAGGGGAAGAAATGAACGACTCAGTGAGGTGCCTGCCCAGCAGAGCAGCTGGGCGCCACGGCCCAGCCCTCTGAGCAGGGAGCCCTGCCCGAAGAACAGAGGTGGCTCCTCAGCCCCGGCAGCCAGAGCCTCTGGGCCCTGCTCTCCGGAACAGTCCGAGGAAGAAATGTCACAGCGAGGTCAAAGAGGGCATGAAGATGTCTTGGTTATGGGGTCTGCTGAAAAGCCGCAGTAAAGAGAGTGCCACAGTCTGACTAGAAAAATCCAAAGCTCTCAGATCCAGGGCTCGAGTCTCTGGAACAAGTCCAGTGGGCTCTTCTAGGGCCGGAGAGTGTGGTGGGCCTCCTCAGGAGGTGGGTGGGCTTGGGGCTCGCAGCAGGCCTGGCTCCCAGCTCCTCCACTTTAGCTGGGACCCCTGCAGGCCAGGGATGCCGCTGCACACTGGGGGCCTCAGAACATGCCAGGCCTTGCCCACGGCTCTGCTGCCTTTGCCCAAGCCAGGGGTGGGGTTGGGTGGAGAGCTCCCCGTGGCTCAGCTTAGTTACTCCTCCTGTGCTCTGGTATTCAGAGGGAAAGCTAATGAGAGTCTGGAGCCCAGTCAGAAGACTCACAGCCAGCTTTATTATTGAGGATAAAAGCCCGGCAGACTGAATTGAAAGTGTTCAGGAGCCCAGAGACAGAAGCTCGATTCAGCCCAAGCCCGGGGAGGCCACCGTGCCAGCCTCTGTATGCGGCCAGGGCCCAGCAATCTGGGTTTGCAGGCTGGAGGCAAATTCAGACCTAGTGCTGGTGCGGGGAGTCCTGGGTAACGGGGTGGGGAGGGGGACGCAGGGCGCTTCGTGGAGCTCACCTCGACTTGTCAGAAGGGGGAAGAGAGAAAGGGATACGGCAGGAAGAGGGGGAGAGACAGCCAGGTCTTGAGCACATATGAGGGACCACGGCCTCCAACCAGGAGCCCAAACAGTGCGCTCTGAAAAGTCAGTTCACTGAGACAACGGCAATGAACTTGAGGAGGACAGACCCGGTATCTCAAACCGTTCTTTTGGCGATAGGAAAGGGGGAGACCTCCAGAAGTGGGACCGATCTGTTTGGCTTTTTGTCAGGCTGAAAATGGCCCCATCTGGCTGCCATTGGAGGTATATTGGTAGAACCTCGGATCAGAAGTGGGTTACATCCACGAGCTGAAGTGCTGGGGAAGTTATGGGGCGCAGTTACTGACACTGGACTATTCCCTTCCCATTCGGCCTTTCCCCACTCAACCAATGGAATTCATTTTTCACTTTCTGCAAGATTATATTATTATTTTAGTAAACAGAAGTATTCCATCCTGGCCAGACTATGAATCTTTGTTCACTGTAAACAGTCCACCAGCCCCCCTCAAAATGAAAGGGATTTTTAGATGGGTTTCTGAGAAGATCAAGGGGCTCATGGAACTTGAAGAAAACCTGATAGACCTTCAGTGTACCAGTGGATGGCGGGGCGGGGGGGGGGGGGGGGGGGGGGGGGGGGGGGGGGGGGGGGGGGGGGGGGGGGGGGGGGGGGGGGGGGGGGGGGGCAGTGAGGGATGGTGGATAGGATGGAGGGATCAATGACAAGTGTCTCACTTGCATTGCGATCAGTTCATTATGTCAGACTCAGGGAATATGATTTGTTTTAGCTTGTACCTTTCATGCGTTATTTCTTAAATTTTTCCAATCTCATTTTTTTAATATAAAAAACAATCATTTACTTGAAAACCTTTATGCTACCCCATTTTGATAACCCACAATATGTAAGCAATTGGACCAAAAACGTCCCAGGCGTTTCTTGAAGCTTTCTTAGAAAATGGATCACTTTTCACACCACACGCTTAGACACCCGCTGTTTGGGGAAGTGAATAAACTCTTCGGAAACCCACGTAACGGCAGCAGCCGCTCTCTGTGCCTGTCGTGGCTTTCCTCTCGGGAATGTTCACCTTTGCGCAAGCCTCCTAAATGCGCATAATCTTCCAAACCAAACTGAGAGGCTGGGGAGCGGCCAACGCTGGGGAGGCGGCTGACCAGCCTCTGGGGCCCGGGGCGGCGATTCTTTCTCCCCTGCGGCCCCGCCCAGCCCAGGGCAGTTGGCCGGGCCTCCCCTGGGGGGACGGAGACCGCAGTCGCTGCCCTGCGATCGGAGGAGGGGCGCGCCCTGCCCGGGGTCCCGCTGGCAGGACCCGGGCGGCCCTCTGTACCCGGCTCGGCTTGGAATCGCAGACCGGAGCCGGAGCGAGGGAGTGGGGCCCCGAGAGGCTTCCTGGCCGGTATCCTGGCCAGCGCCCCGAGCCCGGCTGCCCCCCCACGCCCAACCCCGGGGTGCGGCCACCGAGGGACTGTCAGAAGACTCCGAGCCAACCCACAAACTTTCTTCAGCAGCGCGGCTCACAGGCGGTGGGAGAGCAGTCGGGCAAGAAGACTCTTGGGACAAAGGACCAGTGTGGGCGATGGGGAAGTGACACCCCCGCGCCCACGGAGGGCTCCCGGGCATAGTGCCCGTCCCAGGGACAGGGATGCGCGTGTCCGGCATCCCACGCACCGTGCCCGCCCCCCCCATCACCCGGGCGCGCGCCACAGGATAGGGCGGCCGCGGGACCTACCAGTGCGGCCAGGATGCGCCGGCTCTTCTCGTCCGTGCAGCGCTCGGAGAGGGCGCCCGGGTGCGCGCGGAGCAGCAGCGCAGCGGCCAACACCCAGCCTGCGGTCCAGGCGGCACAGGCGACCAGCGCGCCCCGCCCGCACCGCCAGCGCCGCCCGCAGCGCCCCGCGCAGCCCCGCGCGCCTGCAGCCCGCGCCATGGCCGGCCTGCCCGCCACCCACTCCGCCGCCTGTGCCCAGTGCCGGTGTCGCGGCTGCACTGCCGCGGGCTCAGCGGGGGAGGGGGCGCGGGGGAGAGGCCACGCAAGGGGAGGGGAGGCCCGGCGGCTGGATACCCTGCCCGGTGAGTCCCGCCGTGGGTGGGGGTATCTGCTGGGGCACCCGGGGAAGGGCGTGTGCTCTGGCCACTCCCGGGGCCGCGCACCCTGGACGCCCAGCTCCACCGCCGCACCCGGGCGCCCTTTCCACTTTTTTTCGCCTCTTCCCCCAAGACCAGCTCCTCTCTTAACCAGCATCCGCATAGATGCAAACTCCCTGGTCCAGCTCCTGGCTCCTGGTCAACACATCTTCAATTCAGACAGGACTCGAGACACCCCTCATCCCCCCGCCTCCTCTGGGCTGCTCTTAAGTGTCCCAAATGTAGACCCCTGGTTGCCGAATGTCCCCCTACCCCACGTGCCTCTCTGCTAGATTACTCCCTCCTCTGCATCACTCGGAGGGGCCCCAGGTGAGACCTCCAAGGAGCATGAGTGGAGTCGGGGAGCCGGACAGGACCGTCTGGGACGTTGTGGCCACTGCCCCCCCTTTCCCATCCCAGGCAGCCTTCTGAATCCAGCGGCCCCCTCCCACCCCAGCCCAGGCTGCCAAAAACTCCAGGGTGTCCTTTGCAGGGGCCAAAAAACACAGCACTCTTGAAACAGCTCTGCTTCCCCCTGGCAAAGAGGAAGCGCTCACTAAATGTGTCTAAACCTGCGTTTAGGTCTATTTGTAACATCCTCTCTGCAGCCAGCTTCAGAGCTTCAGTGCTGGGTCGCAGACCTTGGGTAAAATAGGCAGGCAACTCCACAGGCAGAGCTATCCGTCCCCAGGTTCTTGCCAGCTGTCCCCTCCCCAGGCCACCAAGCTGCCCGTCCCTGAAAGCTGGTCTCCCAGAGAAAGAGTCCCTGTGGGCGGGGTAGTGGAGCTGTGGCAGCCCAGGGCCTCGGAAGTCTCCACCCCAGGGCTCCTGTGCTGCAGGAGCTTACTCTGGGCTCCTCAGGTGCCAGCCGGTGGCCCCAAACCCCTGCCTTCTCTGGGGCTAAATGTCACACATCCAGTCCTGAGCGTGGGGACTGCCAGAATTCCTCTGGCCCCGAGGAAGCAGGCTGTCATTCTCCCTGGGCACCAGCTTCCCTACCTTGTCTGTCCTGCAGGGTGACTCGGTGGTAGAGGTCTCCAGGAGCTGTGACACGTCACCTCAACAACCCGCAGCCCTACGGAACTCTGGGTACACCGCAGGTACCCCCTAATGCCACAGGACTTGGGGTATGGGGAGCACTCAGTCAGCAGCAGTAATGCCTGTCCCTTCCCTTATGTCCAGCCCCCATCCCCAGGGCACACCCTGCCCAACCCCAAGCTCCATGTGGGAGTATTTTCCTAGGCAGGCTGTACCAACGTGGTCATTGCATTTCTAAATAGTTGTGGACCACCAGAGGCATCTCAAGGCACTGCTTTAAAATCTGGACTTGATGGCATAAAGGTCATCGACCCCCCGCCCCCAAAACTGTATGGGGGGAGGGGCAGGGGTAGGGAGGGCGATGAGACAGAGGTGTAAACACATCCTTTCAAACCTAAGAATGCAACTCACAGGGGAAAGGCCACACTTGACATCAAAGTTAGGGTTTGCAAGGTAAGCTTTACTCTTGTAAGCTTTTAAAATATGTGAATAATCACACTGCTTTTGGCATTTTACGAAGATAAATATACAGAAGAGACAATGGTAACCCCACAATGAAGAGATCCTTCGAACATTCGGCATTATCACCAAAGTCCCAGTGTGCTCTAGAGCCGGAGGTAGACCTGGGGGAGGCAGACCTGTGAGGGCCGCCTTCCTGCTGCGCCGGATGCACACTCTCTGCACAAAGCCCCCTAGAGCTCAGCTCACCCAGCCCTTTGCCTGGGGTGGGGTGTGGGGGCACAGCTGGGGGAAGCCTTTTAAAATTACCTGTCCAAAGGGGGCTTTGGGGGAGACTCACACAGAGGTGCTTTATAGGCTAGATGGTACTAAAGATATTTCCTTACAGCAGCAACAAGATAAGCAAATAAGTCCCCAACGTGAAGCTTTGGCTTCATGAACTAGGAAGCGGGGATTGGGTCTCATCTCCCCAGCACAGCCTGGTGGGGCCTGGCAGGGGCTGCAAGTCAGGCTGCAGGTACGGGCAGGGCCTCATATCAGGCTAATTTTCACAGGCTTTGACGCGTTAAAAATACTCTGAAGTCCAGGAGCTACTCTCTGACCCAGACATCGAAAACTGAAGTCACGCCACTGGAAATGGCTGAGCGCAACGGTCCCTCCTGTCATGCTGAGCTTGCATAGAAATTCCCAAGGCAACTCCCCCTTGCTTGGAAGGAGATGGAAACTTGGGCAGATGTCCTGTGAGCAGATGAAGGCACCCTGTGTTGGATCCCAGGACCCACGCCACAGGCTCAGGTCTCTGCCCTCACCACGACAGAGCAGGGCACACATACCACATAGCTGGGGTTCGTTCGCTTTAATTAAGCCTGGACTGTGTTTATTCATCGATTTCTGCCATTTGTGCAGACCCTGCCTGATTTTACATTCTGATCCCAGCATCTAATCTGCTATCCGATCCAAAGGACGTCCTTCTACACCTGCTGAAGAAATGGGAGGAAGGTGTAGTCCAGCCTTCCCTCCGAGAGATCAGAGAGCTGGGAGCACCCTGTGGAGTTTTTCTTGAGAAGTTTTCTTTTAAGACATATTCTTTCTCTCTGCTTTCCTGAGGCTGAATGGAACGACGCAGACACGCCCCAGGGTGACGAATACGTTTGAACAGATCCTCTGGGTTCTGAGCTCCTGTATCGACAGCTGAACTTGTCTCTGAGAACAGAATATGAATATTTTGTTACAGGCCATTTCTGGAAGAAAAAGTACAACTCTGTACTTTCCTGACTCTGATGCTACCAGATAAACAGCTTTATCAGTGCTTGCTTCTGCTGTGTTTCTACATACTTTGTGCTCATAAAAATACTTTTCTTCCTACAAAGACTTGGACAACAACCAACCCACCTGTGCCTGTATGTACTAAATATGTTCACATACACACACACAAGCTCCCATTAGTATCTCAGCACCTGGGGGGGCGACGGGGTGAATGTCATTACCTAACATCACAGAGAAGGATGTGACCTTTTGTATGTGATGTCAGTAGGAGTGACGGCTTAGAAGCCCCCTCACCTGCTTCTCCGGCTGATGCTGTAATTCTTGTCTCACTGCTGGAGTCGCCCACGCTGGAAGGGAGAGCAGGTGGTGAGCTGTTGCACACTCGTCGCGATCACTGACGGAAGTCATCTGCCGCAGGCCGGGAGAGTTTCAAACGTGTCAGCGTCACCCACTATTTGCAAGTCATGAAGAACGGGAGTTTCACTCCGGCTTGGCTTTCCTGCGGGAGGTCTCTGTCGCCCACCCCAGCAGCGGCTGCGGCATTTTCAGGACCATGGCGGGGCAGGAAAGGGGGGCCACCTTTCGGAGGGAGATGTGTTTCTGACACCCCCCCCCCGTTATAGGATTGAGGGCCGAGGGAGGGTAAGCCTGAAGAAAATGAGGGAGAGCCAAACTTCCCACCCCACTCAAGAAAAACAAAAACAAAAGCAAGATACAAGACACTGAAACACACAGCGCACCTCAGAAAGTTTGGCCACACGGTCATTTGGGTTTTACGTCATCCAGGTGCTGCTTACTTTGCTCCTGTCTCACGTGAGGTCAACCCTATTTGTAAAGGGGAGTTTGGCTTGGAGAGGAAGAAGTTATTTCTTGGTCTGGGGCCAGCCCAGGTACAGGTGCTTCTGGGCGCCCTGTGCCACCAGAGGCCCAGGTTTTTAAATCAAGAGCACAGGAGGCAGGAGCATAGAGTGGTTCGCACAAACAAATGAAGCCTGGCGAACTTTGCCATCTTGCACAGAGTGCCCAGGTCACCAGCGTGTGAAGCTCTGTCAGTGGTTCGCCCTGACTTGGGAGAATTAAGCATTCTCAAAGGCCGTGGGCAAAGCTGTGGCATCGGGGTGTCTTCGCAGCACAGCTGATAGCAGCAATAAGCTGGAAGTGACCTAAATGTGTGTGACCATGGGGACAGTTCAGTCGTAGGAGGAGTCTTCTACCAGTCTCCTCGCTGCAGCCTTGGCTGTTTCACTGACGCCTCTTCTATGTGTTCGGTTCGGCCAGAAATCTTCACACAAAAGGAATCACCATGTTCCTACAGGACTCGCCTCCGTACGTAAGCCTCTGGGATTTCCAGGCCTTCCCCAGTTGGAAGGCAACTTTAGGAAATTGCTAACCTTGTTGGGCCTCCCTGCTTGTGTTTGCATTTCAGCTCCAGACACAGCTGCCTGTTGGGCTGTCCCCCAGCGCCTGTGCAGAGGTGGGAGCAGCCACCCCATGCCGGTCGGTCCTTGTCCCTCTGCCCTGCGCCCTCTTTGTCCAGCACGCACGTGATACTCCACCGGCGCCATGAGCGCCATGGTGAAGATGCCTCCTGAGTCCTTGCTGTTCCCAGGGAAACCCCTCGCAGGGAAAAAAACGTATCATTAAGACACAGGGGCCCTTAGGAAAGGGTGACGTTCCAGAATTTATTTCCCTTTTGGCAAATCTGTAGACAAGTGCTGCACCGTGAAGTGTGCCTGAAACCACCTGGAGCCCCAGCTGCTCCCGTAACGTGGCGTTGGGTCCGACTATGGGGGCCTTTTCACCAACCGCGAAGGGAAAAGGCTCTCAGCTCTCCCATGGGTGTGGCTGGGCCACGAAGTCCCAAAGCCTCAGTGCCTTGGGTGCAGCTGCTTTCTCTTTGGTCCCATGTCTTTTTGTGCCCGTCTCTTTTCAGTGCCGACTGAGACGCCGTTGCCTGGCCACACCACAGGTTATGTGTGCATCACGCACTGCAGGACACCTTGGTGGCTTCTAAGTGTCGGCGACTATGAGCAAAGCTGATATAAATATGCACCTGCAGATTTTTGTGTGGACGTACCTCCTTTGAGTAAATGACAAGGAATGCGATTATTGTATCACATGGTCAGTCTGTGTAGTTGGTGAGAAACTGCCGAACTGTCTTGCCAAATGGCTGCACCGTGTTGCACCCCCGCCGGCTGTCCTCACCGGCACTGGGCGTGGTCGGTGTTCTGGGTTTTGGCCATTTGAATAGGAGTGTAGCGATACCTCGTTCTTGCTTTGATCTGCAGTCCTCTGATGACCGACGATGTTGAGTGGATTTTTCTCCAGGTGTTGTCAGGACACCTGAACAGCACAAAAACTCAAACCATTTGTTCAAAGTACTTAAAATCATTTGATTTTGGATATTTCGTGAAAGCAATTAAACCGTCACGGCAGCGCAAACTGAATTTGCTGGGCTGGCACTCAGTGAGACTCTGCTTGGGGACCACTCCTGTGCTGACTCAGTTTGGGGACAATGCCCTCTTTCTGTTTATGCTTTGGGCACTGAGGGTCTTGCTGCAGATACTGTCACCAAGTCCTGTGTGGGCCCCCGGGACAGTGTCCCTTCCTGTCCCCAAAGGCTGCCTCTGGTCCCACCTCTCTGGAGCTCTGAGTTACTTTCTTGGACCAGCAAGCAGACGAATGTGCTCCAGCTCCAGGGCTGACTCTATGACGTGCTCCATGCTGGTGCCACTCCCACTGTCTCCTGCACAAGCCACCCATCTGCCCTCGGTGTCTGTCCCGCGGAGCCCCTGAGTCCTTCGTTCCTGGCGGCCCCGCTTATCACCTCCAGTGCTGCTCCTCGGGGTCTCACCTGACTGCCTCCCTCTCCCGACCCCACCACTGTCTTGACACCTGCCCTCAGAGCCGACCTGGCTGTCTGTGTTCCACAAATTGGGACTCCCACTAGACCAGGGACTCCCTGAGGCACCAGCAGGGTCGCCTGCATCCTGAATTTCTCATCATCACTGCCACCCTGAACAGTTCTGATGTCGCCGGAAGAGGGTCCTGCCAGCTCCTCCACTTGCGCGAGCCTGGAGCTTCCAAATTGGCAGAAGGTGCTGCCCAAGGATGCTCCACAGACAACGAGCTCAGGGAAGGCAGCGCCCCTACAGCGGGCAAGGGAAGGGAAGGTGGGTCAGGAGAAGCTGGCAGCAGAATCACAGCATTGTTCCCCCGTGTCTCCGTGCATCCCTCCGCTGCACACACAACAGAGAGACCAGGAGCTTGCTCGGCGCTCAGGGCCTCCTCTCCCCACCACTCAGCACAACTTTCATGGAACTGAACAGGATGTTATGAAGGACAGGGAGGAGCCACAGGATGACTTCCAAGTCAGTACACGCTTTGGTACGTTCTCTGGATAGTTTTGGCCCCAAAACTGAGCAAAGGGAGAAAAGGAGATAAGGATAAACTCTAAGAGTGGCTCATAAACAGATTGATGTGGCTTGTACCTGTTTTCTTTGTAATATTCATTTTTAATAACAAAATAAATGCCTAAAAGCTATAGGACTCCCTATGGGAAAACATTTCTTACTGCGGTAGAATATGGGTCACATAAAACTTACTATTTTACCCGTTTTAAGTGTATAGTTTAGTGGCATTCACACTCACATCGTTGTACAACCACCACCACGTCCATCTGCAGAAGGATGTCTCTTTCTGACCCAACACTCTGAGCCCATCAAACACTGACTCCGCCCCCTCCCCAGACCCGGGCCCCGCCCTTCTACTCTCTGTCTCTGTGGGTCTGGCTCCTCCAATTACCTCCCATGAGCAAATCACGCAGCATGAGTCCCTTTGTGCCTGGTCCGTGCCACCCAGCAAATGGCTTCCAGGGTCATCCCTGCTGTAGCGTGTGTCAGAATGTTCATTCTTTTTGAGGCTGAATACCACTCTGTCGCGTGTGCAGGCCACAGAGTCCTCTGTGAGTGGGCACCCGGGTCAGCCCACCTTTTGGCTATTGTGCATCGTGCTGCTGTGAGCACAGAGGGACAAATATCTGAGTCGCTGCCTGAACACCTGATGATAAAAGAAACTGAGGCAATGATGATGGGGAGCCTTCTGTCGGCTTCCATGATGTCAGAAAACAGTTGCAGCTAACACGTCCCGGCAGCGTCTTCTCAAAGTTACAGAAACTATGTCCCATGTGCATGCCAAGGGGCAGGATCACTCAGGAAGAAAATCTCACACCGCCGATGCCAGTCAGCACAAGGAACCGAGGAACTCTACCCAAAATAAAAATTTTAAAAAGGTTGCCTTCCATCCCGCAGACCTGTAAACTCAGCATCCTCCTCGCCAGCTTCCCGCACTGCCGCCTCCAGCTCCTGCCTGCCTTTCCAGCCTCACCGCCAAGTTCTTCACTCTGTCATTTCTTCCCTTATTCACTCAGCTCTTCTGCCAAATGCACTTGGCCGCTTCCTTTTACAGGCTGCACTTTTAATGGGAAGAGGCGGCTCCGCTGCACGCAAGCCCAGCATGCACCTGGACATCACTGGCTGCGGATTCTGGGAGGGCAGGGCAGGTCCTGCCTCGTTCGCTTTGCATCGGAGCTTTCCTGCCCTTGCTGCCTCCCTGCCAGAAGTGGGTGTGTGGCTGTGACTACAGGAAGTGGGGAGGGGGTCTGGCAGCAGTTCCCCGCCCCGCACCGGCTCTGAGCTTTCTGTCCCATCAGAGGGTGCGCACCTTGTCAGCGAAATGAGCTACCTTGTCTTGTCTCAGCGCAATCAGGAAGCAGGTTTCTGGGTGCTCTTTTTTCCCCGTGACACGTAGTGTTTTCAGAACTCCTGGCTCCTGACATGTCTGGCCGTTCTCAGAGCTCAGTCGCCTCCAGTGCTAAATAATAGCCTCTCTTCTGGGCCGGACAGCGTCCAGTCCTGTTTAACGTTAGGGCTCCAGGGCTCACTTACACATTCTCTCCTTCTTGGCTCAGGCCGGCCTCCGCCCAGAACATCTGCACTGGGGTGGGGGTGCGACCGTTTTCTCTGTACTTTTTAGTCTCCCTGCTTCCCTTACACACACGTATTGGTGGTTTCACTTCCACCCTTCCAATCCCACGTCTTTAGTTCTTTGACCCTCCCGTCAGCACCATGAAGTCGCAGCAGCAAGCACCCGTGTCTCGTCCCTGCCTCACTTGTTTTTCCTATGACTGAACCAGATATTTCATTTGTGTAACCGAAGACCATGTGCAACTGGTGTTGGGAGCCTCAGGCAATTCCGTGCTCACGGGGGCTTTGCTGACTGACATCTGTCATTAAAGCGCATGATCATCAACCGTAAAGTTCTAACTGATATTAGCTGCCACAATTTCACTTTTTAATTAGCATGCAGCAGAATCGACCTCCGTGTGAGCACATGTGCACTCTTCTATGAATTTAAACACATGTGTACGTTCACGGGACCAGAGCTACAGAATCGTTCCATCACCCAAAACTCCCTCACACTGAGCTTTGGCAGGGCTTTCCTGCACCCCTGCCCCGATCCTCACTGAGGTTAGTCCTTTCGAGAATCGCCAAATCCAGCAATATAGATTCCTCTCTAGGGCTCTGTCCTCTTGAGAATGTCATAGACACGTCATTTCAATGTCATTTTTGAGACCAGCTTCTTTCACTCAATATAATGCTTTTGAGAGTCACGCAAGTTCTTGCTTGCTGTAGCGTCATCTCTATCATCGGGGCACACAGTATGCGAATGCAGCGTTTGTTTCTCCTTCTCCGTTCACCTGCTGAAGAGCTTTGGAGCTGTTTCCAGTCGGGGAGAGTGCGAGCAGGGCTGCTATGAATATGCCCGCCCAGGTGTTGGTGTGAACTCATACTTTTTTTTCTCTAGGAATGCCATACTTAGGATTGAGGTTGTTTAGCTTTATAAGAAACTGCCACACCATCTTCCAACGTGGCTGTGCCATTTCCCACCCCCACCTGCAGCGCTAAGAGTTCCGGTTGCCCGGCACCTTCTCGAGGAGTCACTGTTTTAAGCAGTCCGTTATTCTAGCCATCCTAACAGGGAACACACTCCCTGACCTCCTGGAACGAACCATCTGAGATGACGTCCATGTTATCTCAGGCACCTAAGGGGCACCTAAGGCTTGTGGACAACACATTGAGGTTTAATTTGCATTTCCCTAACATCTCATGATGTTGAACACCTTTTTGTGTGCTCATTTGCCCTCCACATATCCTCTTTAGAAAAGTGTCTGGTTCGAGGCGTTTGCCTATTTTTTCATTGTTTTCTCATTGTTGAAGTTGAGAGTTCTGGATAAAAGTCCCTAATTGGGTATGTGGTGTGTAGATATTCTCTCCTAGTGAGGAGCTTGTCATGGCATTCTCCAAGTAGCTGCTTCGCCCTTTGAGCTGATTTTTCAACAAAGACTACAGATGAGGATCCCCTTTCTGCACATGGACACCCAATTGTTCTGACACCATTTGTTAAAGAAGGCGATCCTGTTTCTGCTGAATTGCTTTTCTGCCTTTGTCCAAAACCACTTGGTATACTTCTGTGGGTCGGTTTCTGGACTCTGTTCTGTTCCATTTCTATGCACTTATCCTTTTGCCAGTAGACGCTGTTGTGACTGCTGTTGTTTCAGAATAAATAATAAAACAGAACGCGTGGTTCCTCCACCTTTGATCTCCTCTTTCACGTTGTCTTGACTATTCTCATTCCTTTGCCTTTCCGTAAAAAGTTTGGCTACATCGTCTGTATCTACAAGAGTCCCGCCGGGGTCTTGTTGGCAACTGCGTTAAGCCTGCAGGTCACTTGGGGAAGAAGCGACACCTTCCCTGTGTTGAATCCTGTAATCCACGAACCCAATCCATTTTGGACATCATTTGGGCATCCTTTGATTTCATGGCCACATTTTTAGTGTGCAGATGACAGAGTCTGCATTTTCGGCAGGTGAGTGGTAGGCGCCCTCCTGCACACGTGTTCCGTGCGCGATGTTCCGTTTGAATGAAAAGCACCAGAAAACTGCCTCATGCGTGCACCGGGAGCCCGGGATGGGCGCGTCGCGTCGCTTCTTGCTCTTACCGCCAGGGGGCGGCGCTGCGCTGAGAACCAGGCCGACAGCCATGGACTTGACTGTGCTCTCCTGGCCTCAGGGTCTCCCCTCCACCAGGTGCTTCTTTTCACCTACTCCCCCCAATTTTTTCTTCTTTCTATTTCCCTTCTTTCTTCTGGAAGTACCGGCAGACGCCTTAAACTGCTCTGGATCCTGGTCATTAGTGAGTGGCTCCCAGGGTGGCATGGCCAGCGGCAGAGATGGGAGCCCTTGGGCGTTTCTGCCACCGGCCTCCTGGAGCACAGGGCCGCAGGTGTGCGCTTCTGCGAAGGCCCGCCGCAGGTCACTGCGAAATGCACGCTCACTGGGCCGAGTAGTGTCGCTCCTAATTCTGTCCACCCGGATTCTCTGAGTGGAGCCTCATGTGCAGATGTAATTAATGAAGATGAGGTTTTACTGAATTAGGGGACGACCTAAGTTCATTGAGCAGAAGAGGGGACGCAGGGAGGCACATACAGTGACGAGGCCACCTGTAAACAGAGGCAGAGATAGAAGTGGCCCAGCTTTAAGCCAGGGCAGGAAAGGCACGCAGAGGACCGCCTGGAGCCCCTCAAAGCTGCAGGAGGCAAGGGGGTCAGCCCTGCCTGCCCCCCAACCCCCACCAGCCACCAGGACCAGGAGACCTACATTCCTGATGTTTGTAAGCCACCCACGGTGGCTTACAGGCCTAGGAGTCTAGTGTACATGTCAATAAATTACTTAAAAAAAATGTCTCAAGTGTGGCTGAGTGTATATATGGTAGGGAGAGAAAAAACTTGAACTTGTATTTGATGCCTGCAATTTTTCAAAACGGCCTTTGTTTCACAGTTAGATCTAAGATGCCATAGTAAATGGGCCCAGGGAAGGTAACATGCTGATTTAACTCAGACTAACTGAAAACGACGTAGCCAACGGCCACTTGCAAACCTTACTCGGGTCCCTAAACGCAAACAGAAACTTCTGTTGTGTAAGTGAGCATTTCCCTGGGCACAGGGTTAGGCTGCCATGCCCAAAGGAGACGCTGGAGGTTTTCGTGTGTATTTGCAGACTCTGTGCAGGGAGTGCACAGCCCGCAGGTGTACTCAGTGCGTTTCGCTGGTTTCTCCTGGTCCCCCAGTTTTGGGTCAGATGACTATCACCTCCAACGCAGGGGACTCTGACCTTCGCTGGAACGTGAGACGGTTTCAGGTTCCCTTTGCTGAGCCCAGGGTCTGCAAGCTGTTCGTGTTCTGAAACAGGAGACGTGTTTTTCTTTTTTTTTTCTCTCTTGCAAGAAAAACAAGCTGGGAAAATAGTTTCAAACTGCCAATGAAGGGTAAACAAATGATGAATTTTTAAACATTCCCGCATATAGACGTCCCTTCTCAAATAAGAAAATGAAAGTAGCTAGAAAGCATATCAAAAATGGAAAATTGATCCCCCTTATCTCGTAACCGTCCTGAAGTGCATAAAAATAAACTACACTGGTTTAGGCAGAGGTGAAGACTCAAAAACCACAGATACTGAAGGACAGCTGAGCGTTGGCGGGGCAGAAATCTACTGCGAGTTGCCGGTAGTGGACGTAATTTGTGGTGAGCGCACACTGTTTTATTATATTTTATACCCTTTCTTTTAAATCAGAAGTAACCTGCCACAAGTGTAGTCTTTTCATTTAATTCAGCATTTGGCTCCTTTCTAAATAATCAGTGCAAGGTGGGGATTGGGTTTAAACATTATGAAGTTTCTTTCTTAATTCACTAATCAATACAATTCTTAAATAGTTGGATATTTTTAAAGACACTGAGAAATGAGCAATGGTATTCTCCCAAGAAGAGGAGATGATCTAGACCCAGATCTCTCGCCAGTGAGTCCTGCCAACCTGCCCCCTTGTAAAAGGTGACAAACCCCAGTTAGCCTGACTTGTGGCAAAGCCCCAAAGTCGGTTTGAAATTCTTACAACCGTGTGGAAGTTCACACAGGTTATGACAGTGGTCTAGATGCAAAAGCCTAACATGAAACATGAATCATTTTTATTCCAGTTATTGTGACAATAAAGGAATGCATGTAAGTAAACTTGGTAGCCCATCCTCCCCCATCCCCTGTCCCAGCTGTCCGGGCAGAGGGCACAATGTGGCCCAGAGCCCAGGTCCTCAGTGCCCACTCCTGGGCTGGCACTGGGCCGGCCAGCCCTGCTTAGCCCCTCGTCTATATCCCTGCATGCTCTCAGGAGCTTCCTCCCACAGCCTGGGCCCAGCACAACTTCAAAGCTTTCTTTCTCAGATGCTGCTGTACGTCCACATGGGGCGCCACAGCTTCTGACGCTTGAACAAGGAGTTAATGTTTTTCTCTGACATACCGAGAATGAAGGACTTTGTGACATCTGTACTTAAAAATACCAAGCCATCATTAAAATGCCTTTTGGATTCTTTCCACATCTTGGCTATGGTGGATCACGCTGCCATGAGCCTGGGCACACCGCCATCTCTTCAAGGACCCGATTCCAATTCCTTTGGGTAAACCCCCAGGAGAGCGATGGCTGGACCATATGGTAGTGCTAATTTAATTGTTTGAAACAAACCTAAATGTCCATTGACAGACCGATAGATCAGGTAAAGGTGGTGCATGCCCAAAATGGAAGCCTATCACACGCGACAACGCCAATGGACCTGGAGGATGGGAGGCAGAGTTTGGAAGCCGGAGGCACAAGGACAAATGACGCGTGACTCCAGGTATGTGCGGAATCTGAAACAGTCATGCTGGTAGAAGCAGAGAGCAGGGTGGTGGCTACCGGGCGGGGAGGGCAAGGGCAGATGTGGGTGGATGGTGTCAGGTTCCAGTTCTGCTCACCAACCGGCCCCAGAGCGCCGCTGGGTCCCACCGCGGTCCTGCGCGGGGTGGGGGGCCAACTGGACGTCACAGGCCAGTAGGGGCCGAGGACACAGGAGGCCACCTGCCCTTGGTCCCTCCCAACCCTATCTCTGCTTTCTTCCTGCTCCGCAGGCGTTGTCCCATCAGCCCCCTGCCCCCTCTCTGCCCCTGGATCCTGGAGAGCCTCCTTCACGCTCTCCAAAGCGGCCACTGCGCCCAAGGAAATTCTGTTTTCCCGGGTGACCGGGGCGCCCGTGGTGTGTGTGTCGAGTTAAGCTTGGTTAAATAGAACTGAGTGGGATTCTGGAGACCACGCTCTGTGACTCGTGCGGGGATTGAAAATGATGGGAATTGGAAGCATGAGCTAATGTTTATGAGTGGACCTGTAATCAATAGTAACTTTCATAATGCTTGTATTTCTTAAAGTCTCAGCATAAGTCACATCACTTCTGCTTCTGAAGCAACCAGCCTCAAGTCAGCCAGTGTCATACCGCTTCCTTTGTGTTCTCTCAGAGTGTCCCTGTTCCCCAAACGTCCAGCAGAGAGGAAGAGAAACCTGTTGACTTAGCTCAACCCAAGATCAGATTGGCCCCTACGGAGCGTCCTTTACCCACCAAGACGCGGGTCGCAGCGCCACCTGCTGGACACCCTGAGCTGTGCACACTTAGAGTTACACAGGAGCTCTTTGATAAGATGGGAATGAGAAGCCTTGGGGCGGTAGAAGATTTTCACGGGTGGGCACCTTTCTGCAGCTGCTCAGGCTCCCTGGGTACTCTCTCCAGAGCTGACAGGCCTGGGAGCATGCTGGCAGCTGAGCTACCGGCTGTCCTCTTTCCTGCCTTCCTGCCGTGCTTTCCAAGACCCTCCGTGCTGTGGACGGAAGGTTCGTTTCCCCCAAATTCACGTGTTGAGGTCTGATCCCCAAGGTGATGATGGTATTCGGAGGTGAAGCCTTTGGGAGGTGATCAGGTCCTGAGGGTGGCGCCCTCGGGAATGGGATCAGCGCCCTTATAAGAAGAAGCCCGAGAACAGCAGGGGCCAGTGGTTGCTGGCGTCTGGTATGTCCTGTTTCCCAAGTTCCTGGAGCTTCTGCACCTTCAGGGCGCTCCCAGCAATGTTCTAATCCTGAGGATAAAGTCTCATAAAACAATTAGGGTCAGTCTTGCTTTATGGGGTGCAGCCAGCTCTGGGAAAGAGGGCCTGAGAAAGTGGCTCTTGTCCTATTAACTAGTACTGAGGCTTTCCCTATCCAATTTGAGCTGTACAATGTATCCTTACTAGCACCAATCAGAGCAGCTCCATTTTGACCAATCAGGAGAGTGGATTTTGGGCCAACCAAAGTGCAAGGATTTGGAATCCTCATTTACATGAGAACAGACCAATCAGGGACCAGGGTTGGAACTTCTCTCTATATAAGTCAGCTCTGGCAGCTACAGCTGAGACTGCTCTTCTGGCTAGAGGAGAAACACCGGGGAGAGGAGAGATGGGCGCAGTGGAGTTCCCCAAAAAAGCCTGTGGGCCACTTCGTAGCCTTGTTCTCTGGGCTGTGCTGTATTACAGTTGTAGACGTAAGAAACACCCAAACCTGTAAGAATTTTTATCAGTTTATTTGAGCCAAACTGACAATTGCTCAGTAACAAAACCTCAATGGACTTAAAAAATGCTCCGGAAAATGGCAGTTTTGCCCTTATTTTATACTTCCAATCAAAGGGAAAGCCATTGGTAATAGATTAGCAAAGCGGTGGAGGGGAGAGATGGGGGAACCCCTGGGATTGGATAAAAAGTATGATGATAGACACATACTTCTTTTATGTAGGTTGGTACAGGATAATTAACAGTCAACAATTAACCAATGGCAGTAACAATGAGGGCATTTGTGGTCTCCACTCTGATTCGGTTGCCTGACCTTTGAGAGATCTGGGGGGGGGGGGTAAGGGAAATGACTTTGTTACTGCTTTTGCAGGTAGGCCATCCTAGAAGCAAAAAGACAACAGACAGTCTCAGTTAAGGTAAAGATTGACCTTTGTTAGGGGAAAAAATACTGCTCGTAGGACGTGGCTACCCGCCAGGAACCACTGTTAGTTAGAAAGTTTACATTTCAGACCATGCTGTGTGGTTACTTTGTCTCTGGTTTTGCAAGGTCCAGAGCAGGCCTCCCCTGAGCTCATCTTAGTGCGCAGCCCCTTTTCATGCACACAGTGGAGCTGTTGGCACTGAGTACAGCTTCCTAAAGCTTCCTTCCTCCCTGCACCCCAAAGTGGGGATTTCTGTTGGCATGGACCTGGCCATAACGACCCGTGGTTGACAGTCTGCCTTCCTCATTAATTTCCAGAATTATTGAATGTAAATACTGAAACACTGCTAATGGTGCTGATGAAAATCTTGTGAATGAAGTGCCAAAGCTACGGAAATGGAAATGCGTGAGACTAGCAAGACATGCACTGCTCAGGAGTGGGACATCCCCAAAGCCGGAGGGTCCAGGGGTTAAGGTGTAGGCGCCCCGACTTGGGACGCGCAACGTCATTAAAACCCAACCCTCGGACGCCAAAATGGAGGAGCCAGTCGGAGCCACCGAGTCGGAGCAAGCAGCGGGCAGGAGGGCGGCCGGTCCCTGGCTTGCTCGGGACGCTCGGCCTCCCCTGGTCCTCAGCCCTAGTGGCGCCCGGAGGGGCGGGGCCAGGGCGGCGCGGGGCGGGGCCAGCCAGTTCCCCGGAAGAGGCTGGGTGGGGGCGGTGCGTGCCGTTCGCTGCAGCGACCCAGACGCGTCAGGCAGTCTCTGCGCAGCGGCTTTGGGAGGTGAGCGACCTTCGCTGGCCCGGCGGGCGGGCCGGGCGAGAGTGGTGCCAGGCTCCCCGTGCGGAAGGGGCCGAAGCGGGACGGAGGGCTGCAGTCTCAGCCAGGCTGGAGCCGGTGGCCGCGCGTGCGTCACGCGCCGGGCCACTGCGGGGTCGGGAGTGCAGAGCTGCCGCGCCCACCCTGGAGGCCCTCGCGGGTGGTGACAGGAGACGCGTGTGTCTCGTTCAAACGGGGCCGGCGCGGAATCTGCGGCTCTGCTGGGCCCGGGCCGCAGCGCACAGACACCTTAGTCCCGCGGAGGCTTTGCAAGGGCTCAGGTCGGGGTTGGGCAGCCCGGCCCTGGGTCAGAGGGCCCGGGGGTCAGAGGTTGCTAGTTCCCACAGCATGCCAGGCTGGGGGTGGCCGCTCGCGGGTCTGAGCAGGTCGGTGGTCGCATCATCCAGTAATTCCCACCTGTGAAGGGGACGCGAGCCATGGGCCCCACGGACTGGGCCGCCAGCACGCCCCTGCTGCCACGACGGGGTCCGGGCATCATCCTGGAGCCGAGTTAGGTGCGGGCAGGCGGGCGAACCTGCCCCTGCGGGCACCTTCTGTGCATACCTTGGACGTCCCTGGTGTCTGCGCGGAGGAATGGGGACAGAGTTCATGGGACCGCATGTTTGGGATAAAGCTCCGGATGGGGCCAGCTGGGGGCCCCGCCCGTGGTGTAGTGGCATTTTGCAGAGGCTCGAAGCCCCAATTCAGGGTTTACTTAGTGTAACACGCCCTGAGTGCATGCGGACAGAGATGGGTTTGCAGGTGTTGTAGGCGGTTCCAGGGCCTCCATCCCCTCCCCTCCACGCTGGGCTCCCTGTTGAGGCCTTGTTGCTCCCCAGGAACTTCAGGCATCAAGAGGGGCGGTGAGGGCCAGACCTTTTGCCGAAGGACATGTGCTTGTGTTCAGGCCCGCACCGCGCCGTTGCCTGAACACGTGGGGGTCAACAGAGGACTGGACAGCCCTGAAGCCCCCGTAGGAAGGAGGAGGAGCCCCGGGCAGGCTGCCCCGACGGAGAAGCCCGAGATGCTGTGCTCGGCCCTGCCCGGCCGCCCCATCTGCTCCGGGGACTCTGCTCTGGGGAGAAGGCGCCATGTTAGTGGGTCCGCCTCTGAGGGGCTCTGCGGGAGGCCTGGGCGTAAACACCCCAGTGAGTTTGGGGTTTGTGGCTCTTGATGACCAGGAACCCCAATAAAAGTGCCGGCCTAGCATAGTGTCATAGACACTTCCTGTTTACAGTTTTGGTGGTGGGCGGGTGAAAATCCGACTCACTGACGTCCATGAAGTCTGCCGTTGGGGACTGTGTGCGGGGCTCTTTCCGGCTCAGCCTCGGGGACCCCACCTGTTGGCTGGGGTTTGTGTTGGTGAGTAGGGCAGGCTCCGAGGCCGCTGTTCGAGGCGGAGGAAGGGGGCTCTGGGAGTTCGCACATTGACACCCCGGTCCCCCCTCCACCCTGCACTGACCTCGCGCTGTACTGTCGCAGCGGTGACTCCTCCGCCCCTGTGCAGGCGTCCCTGTCACTGTGGGCGCAGTCACTTCTCTGTTCAAGAATTACTTTGGAGTCCGATACCAAGCAAAAATCATGCTGGTGAGCCACTGTGCGGGTGCCCAGGCACGAGCACTGCTGGGCATGTCAGGACCTGGGAGTCTGCAGGTCTGAGACTCTGTGTCAGGGAGGTGTGACTGAGCCCTTTCCACCACCGGAGGGGACCCAAGTTGCCAGCTGAAGCAGTTCTGAAAATCGCAACACCAGGATTTTGTCTCGAGTGCACCCCAAATATTAAAGGCAATCCGTCCGTTAGAGGATTTCTCTCTCCCTGCTCGTGGGGTGGAGCTGGGTGTGCTGGGTCTCACTCGTGGGAACCGGAGTGGGGGCATAGAGGGATGGAGTGGCTTTTCCTGCTCAGGCCTGTGTGCCTGTCCCGTCTGTTGCCTTCAGCAGGGCCTCAGAGTGTCAACTTCCTTGCAGAGTTTAGCTGCCTGGCCTTGGGCTTTTTGTAGTGTTGTGACATTTTTGCTGGGGTAGGGAGGTGATTATTGTCTCTGTGGTCACAGTAGGCGAAAAGTTCTGTGTGCTTCAAGGAAATAACATTACACACTTTAGGTGCTCTAAGTCAGTGTTAACTGGGAAGCACCTACTTTTAATTTTCATGAGTGTGCCTTGCACCAGGCCCTTCCTTCATCACCTGCCACTTTGACACACTTTGGTGACAGTTTCCCTCTGAGAGAGAGTGGGACATCAAGCTGAGCCTCCAACTAAACAAAAGCTCTCTCAAAGCTTTCGTTTCGTGGGAACCCGGTCACTTCCTGGAACCCGCGTGGCTGGGAGGGTGGGGTCTGAGTTGGTGGCCCTGATCCAGAGCCTGTCCTGAGTGAGTTGGGTGCTGTCTAGAGACAGGACTGACCGATCACTTTTCCTCCCCAGAATCTCCAAGGTTGAAAGATGTCGGTCCTCGCCACCCTGTTCAAGTACGTGGATGACAATCAGGATCGCTACATCAAGGTAAGGGAACGGTTACTTATGCTGATAAATCCAAAGTCCAGCATACTCCTGTGGGGCTCTGGCGGGCAAATGTGTGTTTCGCTGTCCCAGTGAAGGGACAGACACTGCCTGTTCTCACTTGCGGGCCACCTGAGAACGGGACTCAGGGAAGCAGAGGGGAGTGGTGCTTGCGGGGTGGGGAGGGCGGCGGGGAGATGGGGGAGATGTCGGGCAAGCGGCGCTCACCTTTGGTCATCAGGTGACTGAGTGCTGGAGGTTTTTCCTTTTACCTCCTCTGTGCCTTCAAATGTATAGAAGTTAACATTTCTTGGCTTCAGACAGAAAATCTTACGAGATTTTATTAATCTCCATCTGTAACTCCTCATAGTTGATTTAGGTTAAAGATCTCTTTTGCAGTTAGGATGCTTTAAATGACCTAGTAGATTATGGCGTGACCCGTTTCTGGAGGCCAACACAGAACGGTACCCTGAGGTTCAGGCAGACACAGCTCAGGCGAATGCTTCAGTGTTCTCGCTCTGCAAAGCACACTTTGGGGGGCCTGGTCCTTGTCGGGGTGATGACTGAGCTGGCTTGGACTGAAAATCCTGGGTGTTTCCTGTAACCCTCGGTTGTAGTTTTGTCAGACTCGGGTGTAAAAGTATTTCTAGAACTCGGTGCCTTTTACATTCACCCTCAGGCTCAGTGGTTAAAAATGCCCACTCTGACGTATTTCTGCTCTGCGGAGATCTTGTCACAGGGCCAGTAAAGACATGTTTTAACCCTCTCGGTACGAGTGCTCTTTCCGCCACGACACTCCCGCTGTACGAGGTGCTGCGCCGAAAACGCGCACATAGCACACGGTCAGTCCTCCTTTGTGTGAAGACTTTCCTAACCTTATATAAGATCTATGCTTAATAAAACAATGCTTTTTTCCAAGTGTTGTTTGTAACTTTAATATTAAGAGATAGTTATATAAAATTCTATCAATTGTATAAGTAAAATTTATAAAAATTATATACAGATGGATGCTGGATATATCCGGCGCTCGTCCACACAGGTCATCAGATGGGCACCGGATATTTCCGGCACCCGTACTGAAAGGGTTAAGGAGCACCTCGTGAGAGTCCTGTTTTCCTCACTGTCCACACACAGAAGCTTGCGGAATGGGTGGCCATCCAGAGCGTGTCTGCGTGGCCCGAGAAGAGGGGGGAGATCAGGAAGATGATGGAAGTCGTTGCCGCGGACATCAAGCAGTTGGGCGGCTCCGTGGAGCTGGTGGACATTGGAAAACAGAAGGTAGGAGTCGGGTGTGTGTCCAGCCACCCTGCTTGTCTTCAGACAAAGAAACCTGATTTGCATGCTATTCTCTGCCAGCTTTCTGTAGGCAGGTGGACGGGGCAAAGGGTTTGTTATCCTGGGCATTTCTCTCCGGGAAGGAGAGGGTTACCCCAGGGGAAGTGAGCCTGGAGGCTGTTCTTAGAAAAGAGCCGAGATTTCCCAGAAATCAGCTTCCTTTCCAACGGGGCGGGTCCACTTTGTCCACAAAGGTGTAAACACACGAAGACTCCCACTGTCCCCATACTCTGTCCCCAGATCCCGATTGTGAGGAAGAGCACCTGTTCTTGACGAAGAGGAACTTTGTGTGGGGGGCTGGACTCTGACCGATGGCCGTGGTCTGTTTTCCTCCTGACCAACGTGAATGGGCCACGTCCTGCTAATCAGCCCACCCTTAGTTTCAGACGAGGTCAGGCCCACCCGAATCACACCTTTCATGCCATGTATTTTCCAAGTTGCCGTGTGATTTTGTATTGCAGGGTTTGGCAAGTTTTGGTTTGTCTTGGGTCTCTTGCCCAATGGTGTAAGTGTTAGTTGAGGTCATCACCCCCAGATTTTGCATGTGGACATTCAGCCTTGTCTGCTCTTTCCATGACCGGAAGCACCCAGAGCCCAGGTGGGCTGAGTCTGCCCCGGGGGCCCCTGCAGCTCATGGCTCAGGGAGGAACGCTGGGCCCCAGATTCCGGGGCGGCTGTGCTGGTGTGCAGTTTCCCCGACTGCAGGTTCGGTCATTAGTTAGGATGACTTAATGGAATGCACAGCTTCCCAGCACTCCCTCCGTTGATAAGAAAATAAACCAAGTTCTTCATGTTAACTTATCGTAGGAGCGGACCTCATTGCTCCCCCCTCCACCTTCTCCTGGCGTATTCAGAAAACACCCAGGGGACAGATCACTTTCCAGACTTGTTTTGCCACCATAGGCAGGCGGAGCTCCTGGGTGCGGATACACAGCGCAGTGTTTAAGAAAAGGCCTCCCAGGGGGAGTAAAATGACCGCCACAGCACCCTGAATCGCACAGCACCCTTTTTACCCAGGAGCCAACGGATATCACTGCTGTTCGCACGATCCTGGGCTGCCTGTGTGGCAAGGTTGCAGCACGGTGGTCCCCCGTCAGGGCACCGGGCGACAGTGCACTGGTTCTCTGGTTCTCGAGGGGCCAGGGCGACTGCTGACAGGTGTGGAGGGACAGTGGGGGTTATTGCACACACACAGGCTTACGGAGGAGAGATGGTATCACAGCGTTCTGAGTCCTGGTGACGGGGCACAGGGCCTAGTGGCTGAGGCCCCAGGGGCTGCTTTGGGGCTATTTGGGATCAGGCCTCCCCGCCTGGGTGGGGGCAGCACTGGTCAGGTGGGCCCTGTCTGCTACCACTGCCCCAGCTGGTACAGAGAACAGGTGCCTGGCCCGCAGGTGTGGGAGACCTGCTCACCCAGGGCCTGACCTCAGACACAGGAGCTCAGGAAATGGGGCAGCCATGGCTCCAGAGCCAAGAAGTGACATAAGGGAAGAAGCTGACAATGTGCAGGACAGAGCAGGGCTCCCTGGGTGCTGCGGTCAGGCAGTGGCCATGGGAAAGCAGGGCGGAGGGGGGAAACCCTGGCCCCGCAGGAGCTGTAGTACAGGACAGCGCGCTACCCCTGCGGACATGTGACTGTCGCGCTCGGAGTGGTCGGGGACACCCGGAGAGAGGTGTGCGGTTTGCAGCACGAGTTTCCTGTAAACTTACCCACGGCCCTGAGCGGCTCCTTAGAAAATGCCGAAAGATTTCCGAGGAGCTGTCCGGGGTGGAAGTCACTTAGAGAAAATCTGTTGTCGTTCGCACTTCACTTTCTCAGAGGCGAGCTGCGGACTAGCTGCGGCCCCAGTGCCGGTGGCTCATGAGACCAGGGCAGTCAGTGTGAGGAATGGCTCTCTGCCCCCAGTGGCTCACGGGGGCACCTGTGGGGTTCCCGAGAGTTACTCACGCCAAGGATTTACGAGTGGCGTTTACGGGAGACACATCTGCACTCGGCAAGGGTCCCGGCAGCCTGGCACATTCTGGAAGGAGGCTGAGAGCCCCTGGCACCCATCTGCAGCTGCATCCTGACGGCCGGTCACTTTTACTAGCTGCTCGCCTACTTCTTGCTTGTGAATCTCAGGGTTAGCTTCGTTACCAGTTTAGCTGTGTGTTTATTAATGTATGTTTCCATAAAGACTGTTTTCTGGTAACTAGACTGATACATTCGTGCGTGATGGTTCTCACCCAGATGACCCTTACCCAGCACCTGGCGCAAAGGATGTGTACTTTTCACCCTCCGGCCCCCCCCACCCCCCAGCTCTTTGCTGGCGGTACTTTATAGCGGTGACTAGTGTGCCTGGTAGAATATAGGAGCTGGGGGAGCAGGTGCAGGACATTTAAAGCGACAGCTGGAGGGTCCAGCCGACATGTGCATGGGGGGAGCCCTGGGTTTGTTGCTGCACCCCCTCATTCTGTCCTGGGTAGCGAGAACGCTGTGGTTAATGCACGGTGCCGTTCCTGCGGGACTGGGGGAGACCGGGCAGGCCCTCAGGGGAAAGCCCAGGACCAGCTGTTAGTGCGTGTGTGGCTGCCTGTGACTGGTCACTGCACCCCATCTACGGCCCTGTCTCTGCAGAACTGGAATCCACGTACAGAATTTCGGATCCCTGCTTTCTGCTTTAAGAGTGTAGTGGTTTTTATCCATTATTTTAGAAAATACTAGAACAAGTTGCATCCCAAACTCACCTTTCATGACATGTTTTGTTACATAAAAGTTAAAAAACAATCTGCTTTTAAAAATTTAACCAAATGACCTGCAGCTGGTGAACATAACTGAGTCTTTGTTCTCTGGATTATACGAAAGTAAACTCTTGTTAACTAATGATCCCGCTGAGCAGTCTGGTCTCTACAGTAGAAGGTGATGAGAAGGGTAAGAACACTCCAGGTATTTTTAATAATGTCGGCCGCGAATGGGAGGTTTTTAAACAAAGGCTCTGCTCACTTGCCCCTCTCCCCACCCAGCTCCCTGACGGTTCGGAGATACCACTGCCCCCCATTTTACTCGGCAAGCTGGGCTCTGATCCCAAGAAGAAAACGGTGTGTGTCTACGGCCACCTGGACGTGCAGCCGGCCGCGCTGGAGGACGGCTGGGACAGCGAGCCCTTCACCTTGGTGGAGCGGGACGGTGAGGATGCTCTCCCCGCGGGGGGAGGGCTCCCAAGACTGCTGCCTCACCCCAGCAGAGTCACCGACATGACCTTGGTCATCTGCCCAGGACAAGCTGTTTGACATAATGTAGACATGGCTTCAGGAAGGAATTCTCATGGGTGTGCAGTCACAGACACAGCAGAGCGCCCCCATCCTGTGGGAGCGGGGTGTTGTGTCCTGGGGTCAGCCGGGCTCCCCCTATTCTGAGCAGAGGCACTGCTGCCCTCAGACACCGGTCCCCCGGTGACAGCCAATTTGTAGATGCCTCCATGGTGCATTTCAGCAGCTCCACCTGGGGACAGGAGGGAAGCCTCCATCTTCCCCGCCGTTGGCCCCCCTGGGCAGGGACAGAGATGGCTCAGTCACGGTCACGGATGCCACCCTGCTGGACAGGCACGGGCACTTAGAGGCTGTATCTCGGACCCCCCTCCCTCCAGCCATTAGGCTGACCCCCCCCTCCCGCCCTGCTGTAGAGCTCCTCCTGCCTGCCTTTCTGGACCTTCACCCGTGCTTGCCGGCCACCGGCCTTGGCCAGATAAGGAAGACTGTTCCCTCGCACCTTGCTCCCTCGGGCCAAGGCTGAGCTCTCCTACTGAAAGTGCTCTGTCAGACGTGCTGTCGCTGCACAGCTCAGCCTTTGTCCTTAGGCAGCGTCAGGACAGTCCGCCCGTGCCGCATGGGCATCACAGTGCCCTCCCCGCAGGACAGGCTCCTCCCTCGCCACCATGTGGACCGGTGCTTCACTCCCCAGCCTGCCCTTCCTCCTGTCCCCTCTCACCGTACCCCCCACCACTGCAGGCCCTCCTGTGGCTATTGAAGCTGTTGAGCCCCCTCCACCCTGCCCACAGCGACAGCACCTGCTGAGCCTCCACTGACACCTCTGCAGACTCAGTCACACTGTCTCCCCCACCATGTCTTGTCTCCTCCCCCACCTGTACCTTGTGCACACCTGTAGACGCAGCCCCTCGGCAATCGCACAGGACAGACAGGCTCCCTCGGTAGCTCGGGTCCGCCCCAGAACGGGGGAGGGGCGCATCTGTTGTGCACCCTTGGGCAGTGTGGTCTGCCATGGTGGTCACCTCGTTGGTGCTTGTCCCGGGAACGAGGGTGCTTTTCAGGAGAGCTCTTTAGCTTTTGTGAAAAGTTGGGTTTAATTTGAAAGGAAATGCCCAGGTAGGACATCTTTAAGCCCCTGCTTCTTTGGGGTGGGTTCTGTCACAGCTGCCAGACGTTTGAAAACGGTCTTGGGGATGAGGAATCGGAGGGCTTGGGCTGGGACAGGGAGAGGCGGAGCCCCAGGAGCCAGTGTCGGGGGGACTGCGACCCCTTCCACTGTGGAGCAGCAGGATGGTGCTGGCCCTTCTCAGTGGCAGCCCAGAGAATTGATGACAAGCCTACATTCTGTTCTTTACCACAGGACGTGTGGGGGTGGGGTGCGGCTGAGACCTGCAGTTCTCTGGAGAAGGGCACTCCGTGCTTCCTGCCCATGCCCAGCTCAGCTTTCTCGCCCTTGTCTCTACCAGCTGGTTACAGCAATACATTGTACCAAGCTGCCTGCTGATAGCCTGTTCCTGGGGCCGGGTTAGAAGTTTGTGCCCTGAGTCAGCAGGAACTGAGCTCTGGCTATCTGTTGTGTCCGTGAGGGTGGGGTGAGGGGGCAGGGACCTGGAAGCATCCACGTGGCTGCCTTTAGATGATGGCAGACTTGCTGGGAATTCTCGCTGCAGTGCTGGGTGGGGACTTGGGCTCCTGGTAGCGTGAACACGGGGCTTCTGCTGTGGAGAGAAGCTCAGGACGGACACGTGTGGTTTTGCTGAGATGTTATCAGATGTTCTCTCTGGTCTGTCTCCTTGCCATGGTAACTTGATGAGTTTGCTGGTTGCCCTTCTAGGCAAGTTGTACGGGAGAGGTGCGACCGATGACAAGGGGCCGGTGGCTGGCTGGATGAACGCCCTGGAAGCCTTCCAGAAAACGAATCAGGTGTGTCTGCTTCACCCCGTTCCACCTAAGAGACAAGGCTGGGCTGGTCCTGGTCAAAGATCACTGGGACAGAAGGCAGCAAGCCTCCCCCAGAGTGTCAGCCCAGGGGCTCTCGGAGCACAGCTTGAGTTCCAGCTTCAGGAAGCTCTGCAGGTGTAATTGCTTAACGGTCACACCTGCTGGCTCAGCAGGGGCCAGGGCCAGGGCCAGGCCCAGGCCCAGGCCCAGGCCCAGGCCCTGGCCCTGGGGGAGAGGGCAGGCTCTGCACCTGAGGCCGTGTCTGTGAGCAGACCCCTCACTTTCTCTGCGTGCCTTCCAGCCTCTGAAAATACATTTGATGGTTAAAATGTGTTCCCTAACTGCGTGCACTCCTTGTTGAAAGTTTGTGAAATACCAAGAAGTAGAGAGAAAAGGTTGCCTAGAATCTCAGCCCTGAGAGACCCAGTGTTTTTTTTGAGAGAGAGCCACTGAGCTGTGCTGGAGACTCCGGCCCTTGCCGGGTGTGCGCGGAGGGCCCTGTGACAAGGAGCCGTGTCACGCTGCGCAGAGGCTGGCGAGGTGCACTCTCAGTGAACTGTGGCTGGAGCCAGGCTCGTCCCCTGACAGCCTGGGGTCTGGGGACAGAGGTGCCACTTGGGGATGCGCAGAGCCAGCCCAGCCCGAGTGCTTGGTCTGAAGGGAGCTGGGTCCTTGAAATTGGCAGTTTGAAAATACGTGGTAAATTCCTGTTTGCTGTGTGTAAGATGGAAAGCTGAGTGCCCTCTGACACCCTTCCCGGTCATAGGAGATCCCCGTCAACCTCCGGTTCTGCCTGGAGGGCATGGAGGAGTCGGGCTCCGAGGGCCTGGACGAGCTGATCTTCGCCCAGAAAGACACGTTCTTCAGGGACGTAGACTACGTCTGCATTTCCGACAACTACTGGCTGGGGAAGAGCAAGCCCTGCATCACCTACGGCCTCCGGGGCATCTGCTACTTCTTCATCGAGGTACTTGCAGCGTTCTGCGTGGTCCGCGGTGGACCCCTGACCCACAGCCAGCCGGCCCCTCCCTAGCCCTCAGTTGCCGGTAGCAGGAAGTGGGCCGCAGGCTCGAGGTGCCTGCTGGTGTGTGGCAGAAACCGCTGTGGCACTCTGGGCCCGGCGCCGTCGGAACCGGTGTTGTCCGCCTTCAAGCCCCGTGTGCTCTGTGCCGCACTGTCGTGCAGCAGTGGAGCAAGTCGAACGCTGGTCCACTTCGGAGGACTGTGCTCCCGGAGCGTTCAGAAAGACTTTCTTTGGACAGTGGAGTGTTCGGCCCTGACTGGTATGGCTCGGTCGGGTGGAGCATCGTCCCCTACCTGAAAGGTTGCAAGTTCAATTCCCGGTCAGGGCACACCTGGGTTGCGGGTTCGGTCCCAGTCCAGGTGCGTATAGGAGGCAACCAGTCAGTGTTTTTCTCCCCCATCCATGTTGCTCTCCCTCCCTTCCTCTCTAAAACAAGCAGTGGAAAAGTGTCCTTGGGTGAGGATAAAAAAGTGAAAGTGTTGGTGTCTTGCCCTTAGCTCTTACCCCTTGACTGACTGACCTCCAGGAAGCTGGGACAAGTGACCAGCCACTCACTGTGTGGCGGGCCCAGCCCCAGTTCCCGCTTTCGGAGGGTGGGGGGGTTCCTTCGGCCCAGGTGATGATGATGAAGTTAGCTCCTGCACATGAGGGTGGTTTGTACACACACAAGTGCTGGAAGTGATCACAGCTGCTACCCTGAGCACTCAGTGTGCGCAAGGCACCATTCTACCTCCATGCCAATAACCCGACGGGGACACAGCAGCTGGAAGGTGGGCTGTCCTACTTTGTCACTCGACAGGGGAGGAGATGGCCCCGAGCCATCGCTGCCCTGCCCTGGGTACACAGCGAGGCAGCGGTGGGTGGGATGTGACCCTAGGTTCTTGGGCTCCAGGCCCCTGCTGGCTCTCAGCACGCTTAGTTTACCTGTGATCAGCTGGTCGGCACTCCCTGTTCACCTGTGCTCAGTATTGCTGCTTTACCTTTGGTCAGTATTCCTCATTTATCCGTGGTTAGGGTTCCTGGTTCACCTGTGGTTAGCGTTCCCAGTTTACCTGTGACCGACATTTCCAGGGTCATTTTTTGTTGTTGCTTCCAAGTTTTATGATTTAGGAAATGCTTGCTTAGCTCATTAGGGAGCAAATTTGGATTTTCAAAATTGCCTGTCAGGACTTGTGGGTGTGCTTTGTTCAAATTCCTGTCACATGATAATAGTAAGCTCCCACCAAGCAGCCCAACAGCGCAGCCTTTGTCCCATGCAGGTGGAATGCAGCGACAGAGACCTGCACTCTGGCGTGTACGGGGGCTCGGTGTACGAGGCCATGACCGACCTCATCGCACTGATGGGTGAGCGCAGGTGTCTGCCAGCACCTGGGGAGTGGGAAGAAGGGGTGGGTGTTTCCCGGTTGTCACCAGCATCTGGTGCATTCAGTGTTCTGCGTGACCCACGTCTGTGTCACTCTGTGGCTCTGTGTCTCCCTCCCTCCACTCTGTGTCCCCTTTAAAAGACTGGAGACCGAGGCTTCATTTCTGCTCTGCCTCCTCCGCCCCCTGCCTCCCTATGCCCCTAGACCCTGCCTCGCCTCCAGGACGCAGCTCAGCCCCCCTGCCCAGCCCGTCCCCTAGAGTCACATGACCATCCTTCCTCTGCACTCACCATGCCATGCCTCTCAGGGGCATCTCCTCGAGTCTTCTCACACTGTGGCTGGCCACAGCGAGGCTGCAGGCCCCGGCCCACCCGTCCTGGCACCTGCCTCTGCCCCGAGCGGACGCCGGCTGCCGGTTGTGCAGCCGGCACTGCTGCTGGGACTGCAGTCTCCTCTGTGCCCCGCTCTAGTCTCTACAGCTTGGGAAGGTGTCCTGCTCAGGGTGTCCTGGTCTGTGACCAGGGACAGCTCGCCTACCCTTTCAAATATCAGTCTCTGCCTTAACCCGGGGAGCTGGTGCTTCACTGGGTTGTTATAGAGCCCGAGTGCACCCGTGTGCTCAGGAAGCATCTCCACGAGGCCCTTGCACCAGGACTCCTGGCCTCACCTGGCCTCGGCTGCAGGACCTGGGTTCCCTGCTTCCTGCCTGCTGAGCGCGCCCCTCCCTGCCCCGCTACAGGCTCCCTGACAGACAGGAAGGGGAAGATCCTGGTGCCCGGCATCCACGAGGCCGTGGCCCCCGTGACAGACGAGGAACTGGAGCTGTACGACAAGATCGACTTTGATTTGGAGGAGTATGCCAAGGACGTGGGGGCACAGACCCTGCTGCACAGCTGCAAGGTGCGGCCTGGGCTGCGGCCGCCACTGCTGGGCCCGCGGGTAGGGGTGGAGGGCTGGCACGGCCCGGTCGGCCATGTCCATGGGCATCTGGGCCACCAAGTGGTGCCACCCCCAGAAGCGGGCCCCCTCCTGGCTAGGTGCCAAGAGATTGTTAGGAAGGTCACATGGTGCCTGGTGATGCTGGAGGCCCTGGAGGGCACGTGCAGAGCAGAGTGAGATGGAGGCAGGTGGCTGTCACCTGTTCGTGTGTGTGGGATGCCTCCAGCCCTGGGCAGAGGCGGCACGAGGCCCACCTTGCGGAGCCCGTGTTCAGTTGCCAACCGCACGAGACGTTCCTTAAGCCTGGTGCGGGGTGGGCAGCTGTGTCGTGACTCGTAGTTTAGCTCCTGGTTTAGGAGGAGGGACACAGGCTCACGTTCAGTCCATTCAGCGATAACCCCAGCGACAGGTCTGGGGTACGGGGGGAGGCATGGCCGGGCCCTGGCCCTTCATCTCTTCAGAGACGAGCAGGCCAAGGTGTGTAAAATCATGTGCAGAGGGTACGCGGGGCCCAGAGTACAGTGGGCTGTCCTGGCTTTCCTGCCCCCATAGGAACTACACCTGTGTTCTGTGCCCCATGGGTCTCGGGGGTTAGCAGATGGCCCGAGTTGTGCCTCCCTTTTCCTCCCGGTGCCTCTGGCCCTGCAGAAGCTCTGTCATCTGCAGGGTGGTGACCTCCCTTGGATCCACAGAGCTGGCAGGAGCCCATGGCTCTTGGAGACCATTTTATTAAACCGAGTGGTCCAGAGCTGCAGTGAGGCATGGACGTGGCACACTCAGGGCCGCGTAGCAGGTCCCGGAGAACACCTGGGGCCAGCCCCTCTGCCAGCCCTGGTGGGGTCTGCACCTGCTTCACGTGCTGGTGCCGTCGCTGGGCTGGCGGGGACTGAGAGGGACATCCAGACGACATCCCTGTCTCCTCGAAGGCAGACAGTGCTGCCCCTGACCCACTCTGCTGCTTTTCGCAGAAGGACATCCTGATGCACAGATGGCGGTTCCCATCGCTCTCCCTCCACGGAATCGAAGGCGCCTTCTCCGGCTCAGGGGCCAAGACCGTGATTCCTAGGAAAGTGGTCGGCAAGTTCTCCATCAGGCTCGTGCCCAACATGACTCCAGAGGCTGTCAGCAAGCAGGCACGTGGGGCGCCGGGAGCTGGGAGGGCTGCTGTGTGGCGGCTCAGCCTTGGGGGTCAAAAGAGCTTCTGCAGGGCCCTGCACAGCTGGCAACCCACACCCACACTGCCCCGCCTCTGGGCCCTGGCCAGCTTGGGCTTTGCTGGAGTAAGCAGTTCAGAAGTTGGTCAGAGACAAAGGCCATATAAAAAAGCACCACATGGAAGTGGCCTTTGTCACTGCTGAGGCATGCCAAAACCTGATCTCTGACCTCGTCCTAAGACTTCAGGTCAGAGAGTAACTTGGGGTCAAACATGTTATGTTGAGCCCAAGGGGAGCCGCCTCTGGGCTGTGGTGAGGAATGCAGGGGAAGTGTCCAGAAAGGGAAGGGTTTGGAGGGCAAATTCTGGTAGCTGCAGGCCCGGTGGGCTTCCCGGGGGCAGTCACCCTGGATGGGAAGGTTGGGAGGGATGGAGGTGAGGACTTCCCTGTTGGGAGAGGACACTGCGGACTGGCCTTTGTCATCCAGAGTTGTCCCTGTGTGGGCACCTGGCTCTGTTTTTGGTCTGGATATGGTCATTTTTACAAAGAAGCAGGTCAAAAAACATTTTTAAAAACTTGACAAATATTATAGTCATACGGAAATATCTGCATAAAGGGTGAATTGCTTGATGTTTAAAACATTACTTTTTACCTTCAACTAACTGGATTTTGATTCTTGATAAATCCCTTTCTGTTATCACAGTTATGCAGATCAGTGTTTAGTAGCAGAAAACGAGACCCTCTGGAGACCCCCTGGAGACTCGTGGCAGGTTTACAGTAGACCGGTGACCAGTTGTAAACCAGTGTGGGCTCACCGCGGACTCAGGGTAGACCCGCTGTAGATCCACTGCAGCCTCTGTGGACCTGCTGTAGGCTCCCGGTGGACGCAGGCAGACTCCCCGCAGGCCAGGTGCAGACCCTGTGTGCTCACTCAGCCCGGCTGTAGGACAGGTCACTTCCAGTGGAGGTGGTGCCGAGCTTTCTAACATGGTCTCCTCTGTCTGTGGCCCAGGTTACAAAGTACTTGACGGAGAAGTTTGCTGAACTGAACAGCCCCAACAAGTTCAAGGTGTACATGGGCCATGGTGGGAAGCCCTGGGTGTCCGACTTCAACCACCCTCACTACATGGCTGGGAGAAGAGCCCTGAAAACAGGTCAGACTTTCCCCAGGGACGATGCCCAGGCCCTCGGCGCACCCATGCGGGCCCTGTGCACCCTGTGGGCACGCAGCTACGTGGGGAGGCGCTGAGCAGCGTTGGAGCGCAGGCTGGGCTGCACCACCAGCCACCGGGGTGGGGGCTGCTGTCCCAGGCCTCAGTCTGGGCCTGGTCTTGGTGGGGCAGGAAGCGGGTCTGCGGGGGCCCAGGTCCATGGCTCACTGTTTCTTTTCTTTCACTCCCTTCAGTTTTTGGCGTGGAGCCGGACTTGACCAGGGAGGGTGGCAGTATTCCAGTGACTCTGACTTTTCAGGAGGCCACAGGCAAGAATGTCATGCTGCTGCCCGTGGGGTCGGCCGATGACGGTGCCCACTCCCAGAATGAGAAGCTCAAC
Organism: Macrotus californicus; assembly: GCA_007922815.1. NCBI lineage: Eukaryota > Metazoa > Chordata > Mammalia > Chiroptera > Phyllostomidae > Macrotus > Macrotus californicus. The sequence goes on from VMDR010000936.1 coordinate 85,948, forward strand.
AGGTGAGGCTCCCTTCCGCGTCCTGGCCTGGGCATGTCTCCTTGTGGGGACCGGTGGGAAATGCCTGGGAGCCAGCTGTCCTTGGCCTCTCTGCCTCCCCTATGCCTCCCCTGTCCTGCCGCTGAGAGGCTGTTTCTGAGCCCTTCCTCCTGTGCTCTCTCCCATCTGTCCTTGGGGGTAGGGGCACTTCTGGTGGGGGGCAGGGAAGGAGGCCTGTGGGAGATGGCTGTTCTTCAGGGTTCACCCAGTGGTCTGTTTCTCTCTGCGCTTCCCCTGGGGCCCCCTGGAAACATCCCGATGCCAGCGCAGGCTTCTCAGGCTGCTTTTGTGTGCTCCTGGCTTCTACAGAGACTGTGGGGCTCTGTTAGGCAACAGAGACGGAAGCTGGTCTCTGAAGTGGCAGGGGGAGGAGAGGCCCGCGTGGGCAGGGAGGGCCTGAGGCTGTGAGGAAGGACTGAGGACAGCAGGCAGGGGCCACCTTGGGGTCAGGGACTGAATCGGGCCAAGACTTTGCCTGGAAGACAAGGTGGGTGGGGACAGAAACCTGGGTCCTAGGACCTGAGCTGTAGGCTCAGATCCACAGAAACAAAGGGAGGCCGTAATACAGGCAAGGTCTTCCCTAGTCAGGGGCCAGGTCAGACCCTGCATACCCGAGAGGACCTGGGCCAGGACAGGTTCCTGATGGGGCACTCAGGCCGAACCTGTGCTTGGGAACCAGGTGCCCAAATCCTAAAGTCAGGCAGAACTCAGGGCTGGCCAGCCAGGACGGTGGGGCGCTCCCAGACTGCCACAGTGTGCCCGGACCTCAGGACGCCAGCCACCAGGACGACTTTCCCTCTCCGCTAGGCATAACTACATAGAAGGAACCAAGATGCTGGCTGCGTACCTGTACGAAGTGTCGCAGCTGAAGGACTGAGGGCCCCCACCCTCACCCTCATCTGGTCACTCACAACGGCAGCCTGCCCTCCTTCTCTTCCACGAGTGGGCACGAGAGCCCCAGCCTGCCCCAGGGATGACGTGACCTGCACCGGGCCGTGGCCGTGAGTGCCAGCTGAGTTCTCGGGGTGCTCAGCGTGACCTGATCTGCAGCTCTGACGGCGCGAGTTCTCCTGTAGAAGTTCTGGTCGATGTCCAGTTGGCTAAACAGAAGCCTCGGTGCTTCCTGGCCCCACGTCTACCTCTGATTCAGGGTTGGGCCCACTGGGACTATCTGGTGGTCAGGGCACCTGTCCCCTTCCTGACCTCTCGTTGTCCCTTGGTTCTGTCCTCCTCCAAACACTGTAACCTGGCGGGCCTCTCCTGTCTTCTCCTCACGGACCCTCTAATCCTGACCTACCTGGAAGGGTCACGTGGTCTCAGGCTGTGTGGGTAAATAAAGAGTGTGAAGGGGCCCTGGATGCGTCACCGCCCACTGATTCACGGCACTTTGCTTGGGTACACGGGTGCAAGGGTGTGGCCCAGGGTGGACTCAGGCTCTCCTCTCCCAGCCCCTCCCAGCCATTAGGGAGGTGTCTGTCCCTGTCCCCTTGCCTTATGCTGCCCAGTCACCAAAAGTCCAATCAAGTTGGTTTAAACAGGATGGAGACTTTATTGGCCCAGCGAATACGCAGCCCGGAGTAAGTGGAAAGCAGGGCTCCGTTCATTTGAAAGTCCACTTACTGACCGCCTTGACTCACAGGTCAGAGCGTGGATGGGAAAAGAGCTATTTATTGGGCCTTCTGCCTTCGCTTAAGAGAACAGAATGGTGGCCCCGGAAGTCATTCTTTTGGCCCCCACGACCTCTGCCACCTCCACTCCCTGGGCCCAACCCCGCCCCTGGTGTCACCTGAAGCCTTGGGTTCTGCCCTCTCCGTATCTCCGCCCAACCACCCCAGGCTTCCTTCTGGTCCCCAAGGAGGCTTATCCTTGGAGGAGAATCTGCGGTAGGTCACTCTGCACTCAGGATCTTGTCCTCCGGGCTGCGTGCCTGGAGGTCCTTGCACTTTGCCTGGAGTTCTGGTTAGAGATGGAGGGCTTGGCCTGCTAAGGGCACAGTGCGCCGGCAGAGCGGAGGCCGTCCGGGACCACCGAATCCCAGGACTACTGTGTGGCTTTCCGAACATCACTGCAGTGGGCGCTGGTTGCCAACAAAACACAGCTGCCTGTTCTCACACGGAAAAAGGCAGAACCTGGCCCCGTTCGCTCCTGACCCAGGAGAACAGGGCGCAGAGGGGCCTCTCCGACCAGAGGAAAAGTTGGGTTCATTTTGCTCTTGTGGCTTTGTGGTGTCTGGGTCGGACAGCTTATTCCAGACCCATGCGGATCCTTAAACCACCATGTACTAGTTAGCAAGGACATGGGCCAGGGTGCTGTGGCCGGACCAACCAAGGCTTCCCCTCGAGATTAATTTAGATGTATCTCAGCAACACGAGGTCTGCGAAGCCAGGCCGAGGCTGGTATGGGCGCCTCCTCTGTCCCCGGTGCCACCTCATGGCCATGACCTCTGCCCCACAGCCTGTAATCCAGCTGCACTCAGCCTGGGGACAGGGAGGGGGCAATCCAGAGTTAGTGGATGCTCCTGCCTTCGGCAGCTTGCTCCCAGCGAGGACTCCAGGCCGAAGCTGACGGCACCAGAGGAGAGAAGTAGGCCTGGCCGAAGTTCCTATCGCTGGGCAGGAGGGGTCACAGATACCGGGGAGGCAGTGGTCGAGTCTGCCTGTTACACCACCACAATACCATGGCATCTGTCCCAAGGAAACGGAGAAAAAACTGCAGAGAGCAGTATCATCTGCATCCGCCCTGAGGCTGCGGGGGTACCAGGCCTCGAGGACAAGCAGCCTCAGCCCAGACGGGCCTTTGTGAAGTGTTACTCTAAGCTGGTTGTCTTTAAGGAGTCAGAGACCTAGGAAGGACCTTTGCCCTTCTCTCACCTGCCTCTAAGATTCGTGTCAGGGCCCTGCCCCAGGGAGGGAGCCGTCCCCACACATAACCAGCGTAAGCAGCGGGGAGGAGCTTCGCAAGGCCTTGACCCAAGTCCTCTCGGTTCCCTTGTTCCAGACGGCCCAGCTCACGTGTGTTGTGTGCAGCCTGGGCCACCCACCCGTGCCAGTGGTCAGTGCCAGCTGGAGCCTGACTCCAAGCCCTCCCTGCACCCCTGTCTGTGCCAGGCTGCTCCTGTACCCCCCTATCTGGTGACTCCCACTTCCAAGCTCTGTGTCTTCACTGGGCCTTCCCGCCAGCAGCACGTGGGGGCGGGCATCACCTTGGGTTCAGGACTGAGCCTGAGCTAAACTCTTCTGTGAGGTCCGACTGGCCTATCACACCTGAGACTAGAGGGCGATGGAGATGCTCGTAGTTCCTTGGACTTGAGGGAAAATTCTGTTTCTCAAAAACCGCTTCCTCCACCCCAAGTGTGTCCAGGCCGCCCTCTGAAAGCTATGCCCTGACCAGCTCGCTCCTCAAGGCTCGCTGCCAGAGTTCACCTGGGCAGGAATGCCTAGCTCAGTCCAGCTCCGCAGGGAATTAAGAGAATACAGAGGGCCTGTTGGGGGAGGGGGAGGTTTGGCTTTTATCTCTAATCCCGTGGTGGTGAGGTAGGCCAATAAGGCGTTTTTCCTGTATTATTATCACAACGCCGTCCGCTCAGTCACCGGCCGAGCCACCTTCCTAAAGCAACCGCACAGGACGTCAGCGACCTGGTAGGTGGGGCGCTTGGTGTCCAAGTGGACCCGGCACAAAGTCTCTGGTGGGAAAGGGTTTGGCTGATGGGCCAGAGTGGATGGGCAGGCACCAGGCTGGGCGCAGGCTCCATAGCTGGGAGGCCAGAATGCCTTCATTTCCACTCTTTGTTCAGCAGCAAACCACGGGCCTCAAGGCCTCACTCCCAGCCTGGGCTTCCCGGCAGGAGACAGAAGCACCCGAAGTGCCATTGGATGATGCAGCCCATGGTGATTTCGAAGGCACCCAGGCCACTGGCAGCTAAGCACAGGGAGAGCCTGGAGGGAGGCGGAACCCAGAGCCGGCTCAGTGGGAGGAGGGGATCTGAGGACAGAAGCTGAGTTGGTTGGGAGAGAACAGCGAGGAGTGGGTCCATTGCTGAGGACGTGGGCACCACTTCAGAAAGTTTCCAAAGTTTAGGTGTTTAAAAATGAGGCTCAGTGCAGGGGCACTGAGAACTCCAAATCTAAGAACCACGAGCTGGAATTAACAGGGTGTTAGGGAGCATGCAGGGTTCCCTCCACTTCTCAGTGGGGCTTCTCCGGCTGGGTCTGGGCTACCTGCCCCACCAAGAAAACCCAGAGACCAAGCTTCCAGCTCCGCTAGCTACGACCGACCCCCTCCCCTTCCTGAACTCCAGCACAGGCGAAAGCCCCGAATAGCCCCTGGCTCTTCAGGTCTTTGTTGTGCACTTAGTTCTAAGTCAACTGTGACTGAAACCAGAGAAAACACAGAAAGGGAACAGGGCGTGAGAGACTGGGGGGTGGGGGGCAGGGACCCGACCCAGGGTCTTACAGCCTTTCTGCGTGGCCACAGCCCCTGGGCCCCTCGTGCTCGAGGGGCGCTGTGGGAGAATGCGGGGCTGCAGACCTTGGGGCAGCACCGCCACTGGAGCAGCCCTTCCTGTTGGGAAGGGCGGGGGCCCTACTGAAATTCCTGCCATTCTCAGCCCGTGCGACCACTGCTTCTCTTCCTTTCCTTTAGACACCCCTTTTCATTTTTTCCTGAGAGGAGCATCACCCAGTTTTTCAGTGGAAATGGAATGGATTGGCTGCAAAAAATAGCCCTCTCCATTCCAGAGAGCCTTTCCTGGGCGCCCAGAGCTTCCTTTCCTGCTGCTGCCGGTACCCGGGAGTCCTCTCCTCCTGATTCACGTGCAGCGCCTGGGTCTTGGCCCTGCCCCTCGGAGCTTGGCTAGGTCCAGCGCCTCTCCCTTTGGGACAAGGCAAAGGATGTGCAGGGGCGGCTCGTTGGTGCCATCTATGGCCCAAGCTCTTCACCCGCTTTCGAATGAGCCTGCCTCGCTTTGACTGTGAGTGTCCGCACTTCTCAGCTTCCTTTGTGGACATTTTTCATACTCGATAATATATTTACATTGCAGAATGAGTGCTTATATTTATGGTTATTATTTTGATTGCAACTGTATTGCAATATAACTCACATACCTTACAATTCACGTATCTGAAGTGCCCAATTCAGTGGTTTTTAGTGTGCTCAGAATTGCACAGTCATTGCCAAAATCAGCTTCAGAACTCTCGCCACCCCAAAAAGAACCCCCCTGCTTGTTACCATCAGTCCCTCCCCATCCCCCCCAGTGCTGCCAGCCCCCGGCCACTGGTAGTCTGCTTTGTCTCTCAGGGTTTGACTGTTTTTCCGGGCACTTCCTATTGGTGGGCTGGCGCCACGTGCGGTTCTCTGTGCCAGGTGCCTCGCACTGAGCACGGTGTCCGGGGCGCTCGCACGCTGCAGCAGGCGCCGGCACCCCCTTTCTGTGGCCGAGCTGTGTTCCGTTGTGCATGTACCCCATGTTCTGCTCATCCGCTCATCCCCTGATGGACACTTGGGTTGTGGCTATTGTACCTGAGGTCACTGCGGACACCCATGTACGAGTTTCTGTGTGGATACACGTCTTCATCTCTCTCGAGGACTTAACTAGGAGTGGAACTGCTGGGCAGGTGTTTAATCCTTTGAGGACAGACAGACACTTTTCCAGAGCGGCTGCACCACCCTGCACCCCAGCAGCAGTGTCCCTGGGTTCCAGGGTCTCCACACCTTCGCGAACACTAGCCCTCATCTGACATTTGATTTTAACCTAAGAGTAGGTGTGAGGCAGTGTCTCCTTGTTTGATTTGAGTGTCCCTGGTGGCCAATGATGTTGAGCCTCTTTCCACATGCTTAATCAATCATTTGCGTATTGTCTTTGGAGAGATGTCTTGTCAAATTGGGTTGATTTGTCCTGTATGGTTGACCTGTAGTGGCTCTCTACAGTCTACATGCACGTCCCCTGCCTTGGCTCTGTTGGTGCCCGGAGCTGGAGGCCAAGGAAAGAAGCCGTCCGGACCCCATGGGGCTCTCAGAAATAAAGTCTGTTTTCAAAATGTGCAAAAACCCACGAGGAGGAGAAGCCTTGGGTGGAGTTACTGAGCTAGTTCTGAGCTTGGAGGTCCTGCTGCCTAGTTTTTCTGCTCTGCAGCCTGGAGCCACCAGGGGGTGAGGGATGACCAGGAAGGGCAGAGTCGTGGGCACGTCCCACATTGTTCAGGAGGGAGGGCAGGAAGGGGCCATCAGGGACAGCAGCAGAGAGGCGGGAGGGACATACAAGCAAGCCGTGGGCCAGCAGCTCCCAGGTGGGCAGGGTGGCCAACAGCGTGTAAATTATCTCCAGTTCCTCCGTGTTACTTGTCACACTTGTCACGGTGTGGCAGTAAGATTCTCTGTGAAGTGCCCCAGCTCAGGAGCGGACAGAAAGAGGCCCCTCCACTCCAGCACTGCACGGGAGTTTGGACAGTCCTCACAAAATGCATTTTCTAATAAAGTGGTTGATCAGACATAAAGATTTTTTTGTTTTTAAGTGAATCACACTTCTCCCCCTTACAAATAGTGCCCTTGACACCGCCTGTCTTGGGTTGTGGCGCAGAGGGAAGTGACCGACAGGCAAGACTGTCACAGGAGCAAAGTGACAAGGTCGGTTTCTGTCTCTGCAGTTCTTGAGGGTTGAAAATGGAGCATTTGGGGAAAGGGAGAGCACTAGAGAGATGTGCAGGTGAAATGCCTTCTGTTATTTCAGCCCGAGTGGCTGTTGGAGATGGACCTTCTCCAAGTCTGCGGGTCGAAGTCCGAAGGCGTTTGCACTGACTCTTCCCCTGTTGCCCGCTCCCCCGCAGGCTGCACCTCTCCTGGCTTCCCCGCTGCTGCTCTTGGGAGGCATGTCTGCGCCGTCCTCGCCGCCCGCCGGGCTGGTCCAGAAGCTCTTCCAGTACATCGATCTCCATCAGGACGAGTTTGTGCAGGTCAGTGGACTATACATGGGGCGCTGGTGTGAGATCTCTTCGGGGTCGGGGTGAGTGGCTGGTTGCTGGAAGATGTGGGGCTTTTGCCTGACAACTTAATTCTATGTAACATGCCTGTGATTCCTCGTTGAATTAAAATAGTCACTGTTCATTACATTTAGGGGCGAGAGCCTTCCCAGCCATCCCTCCTGAAAGGGGTGCTCAGTTGCTTTCCAGCACTTCTGACCTGGGGGTGTCCCTTAAGTGGGAGCTAGCACAGGGCTCTTGCTGAGGTCCTCTCCACCCCCCACCCCCAGACACCACCCCAGAGTGATGCCTCCCACGAGCAGCAGCTTTCGGTCCAGGGTTCCGCCATGCTCAGCGTCAAAATAGCTTGTCGTGGTGACTTGTGTCTGCTCATCTCCCTGTCTCCTTGCCTCACAGACACTCCAGGAGTGGGTGGCCGTCGAGAGTGACTCAGTTCAGCCCGTGCCCCGCCTCAGACAAGAGCTGCTCAGAATGGTGGCCCTCGCTGCCGCGGCGCTCCGGCGCCTGGGCGCCCACGTGGACCTCGTGGACTTGGGCTCTCAGCAGGTGCTGGTGGCCCCCTCGCTCCCCACACCTCCCTGTGCTTGGGCCACTCTGCCCTGTGCTGGGCGCTGGGTGGGGCTGGCCCTGACCCTCCATGAAAATGCCCCAGAGTGACCTCGGTCCCCAGTCAGAAGCACAGTTCCTCCTGGTCCCACAGGAGGCCCTGGTGCCGACCTGTCCTCCTGCCAGGATTTGGGGCGGGGTGGGCAGCGCAAGGGGAGGAAGCGAGCCAAGAGCGGTGCCAAGGGAGCCCCGTGCTGTCCACACCCTGCATGCAGGCTCTGCACGGCTCTCACACCGCCTTTCCCTGAAGCCCTAGTGTGTTTTTCTCGAATGATCCAGCCTCTCATCGGGTCGCTGCCACTCAGTCACAAAGGGCGACCTTAAACCTCAGCGCCCAGTGCCACCTGGGTCAGTGTTGACGAGTCTCCCGATGGTTCTCCAGCCCTGCCCGCCCTGTTTCAGCTCCCTGTCATCTGTGTCTGAGGAAGTGCTTCGTTTTAACCGTGTTTCCTGTTTTCACTACCAGTGTCTCGCCGGATAAAGGGTGGTCAGAAAATTGAGTGGGCTCTATGAAGACCCAGGGGTAGAAGCAGAACTCCCAATGTCATGGCTTTGAGTTTTCCGGAAGAACGAAACAGCGTGGATTGAAAAAAAGGGACCCATTTTTCTTCCACAGCTGCCTGATGGTCAGGCTCTGCCGATGCCCCCTGTCATCCTGGCCGAACTGGGGAGCGAGCCGAAGAAACCCACCGTGTGCTTCTATGGCCATCTGGACGTGCAGCCCGCGGCGCAGGCCGATGGGTGGCTCACGGACCCGTTTGCGCTGACGGAGGTGGATGGTCAGTGGCAGGTGCCTTGTGGAGCTGGGTGCTCGTGTGGATACGGGGTCCCTCATGGGGCTGAAGGGTTTCAGATGTGCCTCCTGTCCCTGGCTTCAGGTCTTAACCTGTCCTTAAGAATGAACAAAATGCACCCTGACCGGTGTGGCTCGGTTTGTTGGGCCTCGTTCTACAAACCAAAAGGTTGCCTGTTCGATTTCACGTGCCTGGGCTGCCTGGGCTGCGGGTTCAGTGCCTAGTTGGGTCAGGACTCGTGTGAGAGGCAACTGATGGATGTTTCTCTCCCTCTCTTTCTCCCTGCCTTCCCCGCCCCCTCTCAAAAAAAAAAAAAAAAAAAAAGGTCATCCTCATGGTCTCCATCTTGTCCAAGCTTGTCTGATTTTCTTGCCTCTGTGACAAACCACAGCCCCGTGTGCCCCTGGGTGAAGTAGGGCCCCAGGATGGAGCCCTGGGCTGTGAGGAGAACAGTCATCTCGGCCACACATTTGCTTTCTGAAAGTACCAAATGTGATGTTTCCTAAAGAAGGAGACAGGTTCATGGAGGTGCAGATGCCCTCTCTTCACCCGTTTGCTGTTGTAAAGTCTCTGAGTGAAGGGCTAGGCCCCGGGACGTTCTGTGACACACCCTCAGACCCTTTTCCGTGAACTTGGAGAGAACAGCTGATTCCTCTTCAGGCCAAACGGACCTGCGTGTTTCCAAGGGGCTTGCGTTTTCTGACCTGCTGGTGGCCATGCTCTTTGTGCCCGAGAAACCGTGCTCGGGGATTTCACAGGCAGACCCATGCCCCAGAGGAGAAGGGAGTGTTCACGTCTGTCTCACCCATAGAACAACCTTTGTTTCGAAGTCACTCGACTTGGCAGAGGTCTCCCCACAGCTCTGAAAGTGCCTCCCCTGTTTTCAAGGGAAGCTTTATGGACGAGGAGCGACAGACAACAAAGGTCCTGTTCTGGCGTGGATCAACGCTGTGAGCGCCTTCCGGGCCCTGAAGGAGGTAGGTAACCCGTGATGTCTGGGAGGGAGGGTGCTGACCTTGGCGGTGACAGTGACCAAGGTGATGATGATGACAGTGCTTTGAGTCACTTACTGTGCTGCAAGCTGTCCCCTGAATTACGTCTGCCCCTCTCCCCAGCAGGCTTTGGAGATGCGTGTTATTACAATCATACCCACTGCACAGGTGAGGAGAGGGCAGCAGCCCAGGTCAGGGAACTCTTCGGAGCCACCCAGCTGGGCCGGGGCAGGCATGGCGCCCGAGCCTGTGCTGCTGGCCACGCGGAGAAACGGCAGGAGACGGAAGGAGCTCCTCTCTGGGGGGACCTGCCTTTTTCACCCTTGTCTTATGTTAGCTCGTCTTTTTTTACTCTCCCCCCTTCTTATTACAAAGCTCGATTTTACTAGTAGAGACAGATGTGCACTTTAAAAGTACATTAGTGACTTTAACAATGATCAAGATAGAGACCCCTGGCATGTGACTTTCTGTCTGAATCTTCAGGTCTCTTGCTGCTCTTGTGGAACGTAGTTTTCAACAGGTGTCCCATACAGGTCCTGGAAAGGTGGGGGTGCTGCTTCGAGGGAGGCTGCCTCTCGGACCACTGGAGGACCATACTGGCTGGCCCGGGTTAGGGTCTCCAACCATCCAGTGTGCCATTCTCACAGGGACGGTCACACCTCATGCCTCCCTTCCCTCCCCTGATGTGTGTGCTGGACTCCAAAGGGAGGTTCCAGTCTGGTGGTGTGGCCCAGGCAGGTGGGGGACGCTCTCTGGGCCTCACGTCCTGTTCCGCCCATGGGAGGGTGTTGGTCTGGGTGGCCACTTTCGGACGCTGTGTTTCTTGGACAGTGGCTTCTGTTTCACACAGAAGTAGCCCATCCAGTTAGTGAGCTTGAGATGGGGCGCCTGGCCCTTGGCTCTCCCCCGTGGATTCTGTGGGGCCAGCCCTCAAAGCAGGTAGCCTGTAACCTTCTGCCTCACATGGCTTCATTGGCTCACAGCACCTTTGCACCTGGAGACTGAAGGCAGCAGGTCAAGGCCAGGTTCCGGGCTAGCCTCCAGCCAGCCTCTTGCAGGAGCAAGCGGGGCAGCAGGGGTCAGGCTGCGGGCGCCACCCCAGCCCAGGTCACAGCTTTAATCTTTGACGGCCCTGGTACCCCTTCCTGTCCCTCAGCACAGGGCCTCACGTGGCGGTGTCTTTCCTCGGAGGACATTTCATCGGGTGCCAGGGGCTTCCCTCCCACCCCCCCGTGAGTTTATTTTCTCCCAGGACACAAGCAGAGGAGGGCTGTGCTGCCCTCGACTCAGCCGCTTGGTCTCGCCGAGGAAGACGGGCAACCCCCTGGCCCCTGCCACCTTGGGTTCTGGGCGCTCACACCAAACAAGCCCCCAGCGTTTCAGGCGGTTTCTCTCCCTCTCCTTCTTTCTTTGTCCCCCCCCCCCCACTTCTTTCTTAAGAAAAGCAGAGCAGTATTTATAAGGAAGTCCTGTATAAAGGCCAAAATCTGCCTTGCTTCTACATTTCAACTCTGAAACGTACATAACTACAAACAAAACGTAAGAGGTATCCTCTGCCTGTGGACCAGTCAGTTAATTCTCTCTAAGCCCCTTCTCCCTCGTCTGTGAGCCCGGCACAGCCCTCCTACCTCTGGGCACCCAGTGGGGTGAATGAAGGAGCATGGTCAAGGTGCTCCCGTGCCCACGAGCGCTGGTTTCTCCCTTCCTGGTGCCCACCCACCCTCCTGTCCTCTCTTGCGGTCTTCCTGCGGCACGGACCTCTAACTGTGGGTCGCCTCACCTGATGGACTCACTGAGAGCCAGAGCAAGTGCCAATGCTGACACCACACAGGGAGACCGGCGAGCCGCCCGGTGGTGAAATGGAGTGTCGGGTCCCTGGGGTGCCACGGACAGAGCAGAGACCAAAACCCAGGACTGCCTGCTGGTCTGTCTTCCTCCACCAATTAGTAGCCGATGGCTTGTGTTTTATTTATTAATCACATTGTGCCAGAAAGTTCTCGGGCTTTCCAGCTACTTCTCAGTCACTGTTTGTAGTTAAATGTGAATGAAGGGCTTTCAAATATTAAGATTTCAGAACTGTAGCTGGACTTCCTAAGACACACAGAAATGTAGGCAAGTGACACATTTGAGCAGGTCATTATCCCCACATGCCCTTAACCAACGGATGGCCCAAGGTCACACTTTCTAATACATAATCCCCGGCTCAGCCTGCCTTTGTTAATCTTCGGTGATTAGATCCTGCTCATTAGCCCTAATTAGTATGTTTGGGCTGTCGTTTGCATATCATCACTTTAAAGTCTCCTAGGTATCTTCTGCTCCAGGAAGAGGTCTTTGACCTCCCCTTTTCATGTGCCTCGCACAGATACAAAGTTATAAATGAGAGATAGAATAAGATCAAAACCAAATGGGGGAAGAGGCACGCTGTAAAAATTTTAAAGGCGCTATTCCGTGCCCTAATATTAACTGGAGAAAAGTTCCATTTTTGCTGCATGATCAAAGCCTTTGAATAAGTTAAAAGGCTGACTGAACTTGCAGTTGAAAAATAACAGATACTTGAAATAAAAATTATCCCGAGGCTTAAATATTAGACAGTCTTTCAAAGGAAAGAGTTCTCATTTATCATGCTCAGCATTATGAGGACAGAAAGGAGATCAGTAATTGAGTAACCTTTCTCAGAAAATTCCTTTTGGGGAGAAGGAGAAAAAGTGTCCGCTCTGTGGTGTGGGTGTTGCTTTTTTGAGGAGACCCTTCCCCAAACCCTTTGTTGACATTAAATCAATGGGCCCTCTGGAGCAAATACTCGGGGCGTTACCTTGAACTCTCCTTCCCAATCCCAGTTAAAACTGCTTCGGTACAAGCAGAGGTCTTCGGAATGTGGATGACCGACACGTTGAACACGCATAAAAATTGACTGTGTTGACGTTAGACATGCGGTGATCCCAGGTCTCACCAGGTGCACGGGTGAGCTGTGCTGTGTTTTGCCAGAACGGTTTGTCCCGTTCTTACTTTCTTAATCCAGGATCTCCCCGTGAATGTCAAGTTCGTCCTTGAAGGGATGGAAGAAGCCGGGTCTGTGGCCCTGGAGGAACTTGTCAAGAGAGAAAAGGACGGGTTCTTTTCCAGTGTGGACTACATCGTGATTTCCGACAACCTGTGGCTCAGCCAGAGGCCTGCGCTCATTTACGGAACGCGAGGGAACAGCTACTTCACGGTGGAGGTATCTGCTGGCCACCGTGGTGGTACACAGGGAGGGGCTGGCCTGGGCTCTCGCAGGGGCAGGGACGCAGCTCTGGGAGAGCAGAGAGGTTTTGGGAGTGGAGGTGTTCGTGAAGCTCCCACGCTGTGAGCGGTTGTGCTTTGCACGTTGTTCTGCAGACAGGATTCCGCTGGCTCGTGAGTCACAAGCCAGGTTTAGGACCTGCAGCTGTAGCGTCTGGAGGCAGGAACCACAGCGCTGAGGGTGAGGGGCTGCTCCCAGCTGCTTGGGGTCAGTGAGGGGAACAGTCCTGGCTCCATGGGGCTGCCTGTGCCTCTGGGGTCTGGGATGGAAGACGAGGGGCCTGCTCACCTGGCCACACCTTGAACATGGGTGGGGCTGGGAAAGACCAGCTGGGCCAGAAAGATGGGAGGCGATGGAAACCTCGTGGGACCTGGATAGCAGATTGGATGTGGTGTGCCTAGGAGGGCTCCAAGGTCACTTTAAGGTGACAGATTAGCAGGATGGGGGATCCTCCTTGTTTTGGAAACAAGAAGGCTGGTAGGAAGCCAGCTTTGGAGAAGATGCTGACTTGACCTCTAGGTGTGAATTCTGGAAGTGGGAGCATACCAGGCAGTGGCGGAGCAGGGCCACACGTGGGCTGTGTCGGAAACCCAGTGAGTAGTTCTCGGAGCTCCGAGTGCAGAGGGAGGACATGGCTGAATAAGCTGTGGGCTGGGGGACAGAGCAGTTGTTCAAGGACACTTTTGTGGAATTGCCCTGCCGCCAAGGAAAGCATGCAGAGGAGGAACTTTCTCAGAAGCCCCAGGAGGAGAATTTTTCTAGAAGGAGAGTGAGCAACAAACGGGGGGAAATCAAGAGTGATCTTGGATAGAGCCGTGTATGTGGCGGAGGCAGGGGCTGCAGCCCGTTCCAGGTTCTTGGAACGCACGGGGAATGAAGACAGGGGCGGCCTAGATGCTCCAAGTCATACGGCCGGGCAGCCAGGGCAGTGATGTCAGGCTATTTGCCTGAGTCTTGAGAGATGCTGCTGGGGAGTGTTCCCCATGGTGTGAAAGCCATCAGCGGTCACCACAGCAACGTCAGTGCTAAGCACCTGTCTTCCTGTTTACCTGTCTTCCAGGTGAAATGCAGAGATCAAGATTTCCACTCAGGAACCTTTGGCGGTATCCTCAATGAGCCGATGGCCGATTTGGTGGCTCTCCTCGGTAATGTATTACTTCCTTTCACTTTTCACACATCCAGGGACCCACTAACACATAGTTCTATCCGACCCCATGAGTCTCTCCTCCTTCGGTTTCCAAGCCCACCCGGAATGGAGGTGGGTAGAAGAAAAGGCATATCCTCAGCGCTGCCCTTTGCCTAAGCATTCCTTGGGCTTCTTAAGTCCACGTCACTTCCTTCATGGGCTGAAGTGCTCCCTGATTTGCCCCTTTCGCTGTGCACTGTGGCACACCTGGCCGCATGCAGACGACGGCGCGGAGAGGCTTCTGGAGAGGCGCTCAGAGACGGCGCCAAACAGACTGCACCACGTGGCTTCCTTTCTCCACGGTGCCGTGGCCCCGGCTGGCGCTGAGGCTCCGGGGAGCTGGCTCGCCACTCCTGCCTCCGAGCTGCTGCAGAGTGCCGGCTGTGTGTGTGTGTGTGCGTTTGCGTGTGCATTCCGGGAGCCAGGACTGCCCGGCAGCTCGGGGGTGGGTCCCTGGGAATGGACGGATGGACAGAGGCTTCGTGTCTGTGGGCCTCCCTGGCAGGTGCCCCTTCTGCAGCCCTGGCAGGGACGTCACACTTGGTCTTTGTAGTTTGGTTTCTTTTAAAACAGAGCTTCTCAGGCCACATGAACTCGGACCCCACAGTGCCTGCGTCTGTCTCGCCTGGCGCGAAGGGCACCTTTACAGCCTGTCTGACAGTTGAAGACAACACAACAAGCTGTTTCCTTTAAAGTGTTTAAATTGTTTCCAGCAGACCACAGGTAGCACGAACTTTCCATGCACACAGTGGGGCGGGGAAGGCCGCTTCTGCGTTCCACTGGAGAACGCGTCTCCGTGCCCTCACCATGCGTCTCAGCCCCCAGCAGGGTGCCGCTTGCTGCCCATCCGCACTGCACAGTGTCCGTCAGGCCGAGAACCCATTCAGCCTCACAGGGGCTCTGACTCAGCTAGGGGAGGTCGGGTCGGGATCCCGAATGGAAGGCAGAGCACGGAGTCTCACGTTCTTTACTTTGAAGACAAATCAGACAGCCCGTCTGTAACGCAGCATTCACCGGGTGGTTTCCCTCGGCTCAGTGCCGACGCGGGAGGCGGAGGGTGGGAGGCTCTTCGAGAACTGGTGCGTCACACTTCGTTGTGGGCGCCTGCGGCATCCAGGCACTGGACGATGGCTGGGACGTGCCATGCCTCCGCCCCCCACCCCACCATGAGGGTGCTGTCTCTGACCACACAAGGCTACGTAGCGAGAGTGACCCCCACGAGCGCCTCAGCAGGAGCCTTGGTCTCTCTGTGTAGACGTAGTTAGTGCCAGGGAACCCCAACAGCGATTTTCAGCCGCCGTGCCACACGGGACGACGCACGGGTGTGCCGCGAGGGCTTGGAAACATGGAGTATGCACGGACCCCTTTGCCCTAGATCGTCAGGCCCACACAACGTTGGCCGTCTGGTGCGAATGAATCAAAACTGCACCTGTTTTTTTGTCAGATCAGCAAATGTATTTTTTGGGGTGCTGCCGAATTGCCATCGTTAGTGATGTGTGCCTTGAGGTGAGGAGGTTGGACATCGCTGGTCCTCGTACATGGCAGCAGTGCGACGTGGAACGGGGCCCCCAGTGCTTTGCGAGGCCACAGAAAGCAGGGCCCTGAGCGCTGAGAGGCCGGGCAGCAGAAGTGAAGGGAGGACGTCATTGTCCTGGTTTCCAACCACACCCTCTCTCCCAGTCCCCTGGACCTCACCCAGACTTTGTCACCGCCCTTCGGGGACAATAATGTGGATGGTGGCCCAGAGTTATGGAATTCCCCTCAGTCAGCCCAGTGAAATGCGTTGTGTGTCAAGGTCACGACACACATCAGCAGTAAAACGGGTCAGAAAACAAGTTGGCTGCTGAGTGATCGGGACTGGCTGTCCCTGGTCTGCAGTCCACCCTCTGTTACTGTCACCCTGGTGAGAACAGAACATAGACCCACCGCCACCACCAGAACCCCTCAGTGTCCCCTCAGTGTGGCCCGGACTCCAGCTGACGAGCTTCAGTGCAGGGACAGGTTCCTGCAGGCTCAGGACATTCGGAGTGATGGGGGGTTGGAAGGTGTGTGCCTGTCGGGTTACGGTCCATTAAGGACAGGGGTCAGGGTCTTACAAAGGGTCTGCACTTGAACCAAAGTGCCCAGGTGGGTGAGGACGGGTTCAGCTGCCCTGAGACGTCTCCCATCCCTTACGGTGTCTGCTTGCTGGCCGCGCTGTGGCTTTGGTAAGAAGTCTCCCAAGGTACTGAGCAGTGCTGCCCGAATCTCAAGTCTGCTTCTTTTACAGATGTTCTTTGACGATTCCCCCATTCCTCTTAGTCCCCAAAGTCTTTCATAAATGACAGTCCAGTCCACCTGACCACCCCACAGGCCCCCGTGGTCCCATGCGCAGCTCACAGACCAGCCCCCAGTGCTGTGCTGTGGGTTAGTGGTGGCTATTTATCATGTTATTGTGGTGTGTGGGGGGGTGAGAAGTTCAGAAGGAATATGATTCTCAGTTTCTCAGGTATGTGTGTAGGCACTTATATGGATATATCCCTAAATTTCTTATAATAAATACATTACTTTTTAACTCAGAAGGAGAAAAAACTTTTTAAAAGGTGTTGGTGTTTGTGAAATAAAAGGCAGAGTGGAGAACTAGAATGTAACGCGGGTAAGTCAGACCCAGTTTAACTTACTGCAAACCCCTGTTTCCATCCTTGCACCAGTGAGACGGCCACGGAGGTGGGTCTGACGCAGCCTGTGTCTGCCTGGCGACCAGCTCCTTCCTGTGGCCATTGCATCTAGGGCAGGCGCTGTTGCCAGTGGCTCTGTGTTGGGGACCCGAGCCAGGCACGAGGCCGGCTGCTGCCCCTAGAGAGCCACCTGTGGCCCCGCCGCAGGGCTGGGCCATCGGCACACGTGTGACGCCCGTGCAGCTTCACTGCCATTGTGTGCCCTGCAGGGAGCCTCACAGACGCCTCCGGCCGCATCCTGGTCCCTGGCATCTACGACCACGTGGCTCCTGTCACAGAGGAGGAGAGAGCACTGTACATGGCCACCGACCTGGACCTGGCAGAATTCCGGCGCAGCGCCCAGGTTAAGGAGTTCCTGTTTGACACCAAGGTAGGGCCCGGGTTGACGGTGTACAAAACAAGCAACGTGGAAGTCACTGCCCCCAGCGCCTGGCTTTCTGTGAGTGGCTGACCCCACAGCTCAGAGCCAAGGCAGCTGGGAGCCCAGAGGCCGGCTCCTACCACAGGGCCACGCCCCCGGGTCTAGATCCACTGGGCCCCCTCTGGTCCCCTGACCACAGGGCGGCTCCTGGTCTCACAGCCCTGCCCCCCAGTCATCTTGTTAGACGTAGTCCCACTCCAGCTGGGCTTCCATCTGTTTAAAGAGTGAGACTGGTCTGCAGTGATTCCAGCTCCCAGACCCGCCATGGTCCATTTTCCCAGGCAAAACCTCGAGCCTCCGGGCTACTCTGTGAATGGTGGCATCGGCCTCAGTGCACTTAGCAAACCCAGAGCCTCAAGTGTGGTTAAGGAAAATTCAGACTTTTCCCTTTTCCCTTCCTCACTGATTCCTCTTTGTGCCCTGGGGAATGCCGAGGGCGGGGCAGTGCTGAGCTGACCGGTGGGGTAGAGCTTACAGGCGGGGTAGAGCTTACTGTTTCCTGAGACCCCAGCGAGGAAGAACTGGGCTTGGACGTCTGCGGCGTGCTTGCATGCCTTCCGAGTGATGACCCACAGGTAGCACAGCACGTGGGTTGTCATCACAGTGATTGGGGACGGAGCTCTGTCACTGAACTCGAGTTTCTGAAAGGGCCCCCTGCCAGCTATTAAGTGGAAACTGCACAGCTCGGGTGACGAGGGGCCCTTGTCCATGGCAGTGCCTTGGGCAGGTGACAGCGCCCAGGAACTCACGTCCCGAGGGAAAAGGTCCTTTTTATTATTGGTCCAGACGGTGCCACTCGGTTGGGAATGGTGTCACACACAGAGAAATTGGTGACATAAGCATTGCAATTGAATAGTTTCAATTGATTGTTTCTGTAAACAATAAAATACCTTTATTTTTATTCAGGAGGAGATTCTAATGCACCTGTGGAGGTATCCATCTCTCTCCGTCCACGGGATTGAGGGCGCGTTTGCTGAGCCTGGGACGAAAACCGTCATCCCTGGCCGAGTCACAGGCAAGTTCTCCATCCGGCTGGTCCCCCACATGGAGACACCTGTGGTGGAAACACAGGTAAGCGGGCTGCCTCACTGCCCAGCATCACCTTTCTGAGGGCCTCGGCCCCCGCGCCCCCCCCCTTGTTGAGCAAGCAGCTCCCTGGCTTCCATCGAAGGACCGTTCTTTTTCAGAAGAAAAGGGACTGGGACAAATGTGAAAAGCCCAGCGTAATTTTTGTTTGATCAAAATCCCTTTCCTGGATGACACATGGTTACAGCGGTCGGATAACCATGTGGTGGCGCAATGATGGAGAATTTAAAAGTTGAAGGGCAGCCGTAAAAGCGAGACTGCTCTTGGACGCAGACGGAGACGCTGCCTGCCTGTGCTGGAGGGGCCAGACCATGCCTGGCGCCCCTTGTCGTTGGTCCGCACGTCCCAAGGGAGCCCTGCCAGGAGCCATTAGTGAAAGTGTTATCTGAGGGCGTCAAACGTCCAAATCACCCACCCATCAGGTTGCCCCAAGGTTCACACAGGGTGAACTCTGGGTGAGTGAGCAGAAGAGACACCTACTCATCCCAGCCCTCTGGGCCCCACTGTCCCCTGTTACCGTCTTGGAAGCCGCAATTACATTCTAAAATACACCCCCCCTTCCCCACTTCCTCTCCTCCGCACCCTTTTCTCTCAACATGCAGTCCCTGGGGGCGGGGCCTTGTTCACCTTGCCCAAGGCCCCTCTTCCCCCTCCCCCACCCACACCTAACACAGTTCTTGCCACAGGACAGGTGGTCCATAAACGTTTGTGGAAGGAATGCATGGAAGAAATATCTCAGAGTCTGGAGTTCTCTTGGGGGTGGGGGTGGATTTCCACAGTGGCAAGGGGGCTGGAGCCAGGGGCAAAGAGGGGCGCTGCTGACGAGCCCCTTCCCAGCTCAGCGTGGGGCTGCTCCTTCAACAGCCCGACGGCCCGGCACGTCCAAAGAGAGGGTGTGCTGAGTGAGAAGTTACACTTGTGTGAGGGTCCACAGCCCCTCAGCATTCACAGCGTCCACACTAGTCATGCAAGTTTCACAGTCGCCAGAATTCCTAATGAGCAACAGCTGGATGCTGAGGTTGATGGTCGGGGCAGGGCCAGCGATGGAAGGGGGTGACTGCGCGTGTTCGTCCCATGGGGTGAAGCTCCGCCCTGGAGCCCGCTCCCTGTCACGGCCCATGGGTTTGTCGGGTGGGGATTCAGTGCTCCTTGGTGGGGAACTGTAGTCACCGGCTGAGGGGTGACCCGAAATGTGCCCTCACGATCGAAAGTGCTGCCTTTCAGGTGAAGCGGCATCTCCAGCGTGTCTTCTCTGAGAGAAACAGTTCCAACCAGATGGCCATTTCTATGGTGCTGGGGCTGCACCCGTGGGTCGCAGACATGAAGGGCAGTCAGTATCTGGCAGCAAAAAGAGCCATCCGAACAGGTGGGACTTCAGACATTTCGACCTGCCAGTTTACAGCGGGACGGAGGGCTGGCTCCCGGGGTGGGGGCAGGAGGTGGGGCAGACACGTCAGGACTCAGGGACTTGGGTGTCCTGTCCGTGTCGGCTGCCTTCCTGAGTATGGCCTGAGTGGGGCTCCTTACACACACTTTTGTGACTGTGTTCGCCTGCTTTCCGACATCTCACGCTGCGTCACCCTCGCTGTGAGGGTGGGAATGACAGATGCCACTGTGACGTGAGAAAGTGAGCTAAAGGATGCAGGTGCCATTTCTGGAATTTTCCATTTAGTGTTTTCAGACCGTGGTTGACTTCGGGAAGTGAGACCGTGGATAAGGAGGGACTCCTGCGTCAGAGATGTGGCCAGAGGCCACAGCCCTGGGGCTGGCAGGGCTGGGACCTGAGGCCCAGACCCCGGGGAAGTCTCAGCCTTTGTGGGGGTCTCAGTCCGAGGGGCGCACGTGAGGAATCAGAGGACAGGCCCAAGACCGGGTGCAGCTCCTCCGGGCCGTCGCATGCCTGGCCCCTGCGTGGCGGCATTCACCAGTGAAACACGGGGCGGACGAGAGAGGCGGCGGTGCTCTTGCGGGCATGTGCATCAGCGTCGCGTGTCTGTGCGCCGAACTGCGAAGCGCATCCATGCCGTGCACATGCACGCCCTGCTCTGTGGGTGGGGACCACGCAGCATGTCCTCTTCACCGTCCTCGTTTGGTTTTTCCTCCCCCCCATCACTGGCGGCTTGTCCCCTGGCCTAGAAGGGTCGAGCGTGCCGCTTTCTGGACCCGAGGACGTCCATCAAGCTGTTCGTGGGGCGCACCGAAATCCACGTACACACACTGAGGCACCCAGGAGATAGTTGACAGTAGCTCTTTATTTACGTATTTGTCACAAAACCAAAAAACCTCATTCCCACTTGGCTAATATTTAATTCACGAGACAACCACAGAAGTACGTGCATCACCCGGGGCATTGCAAAAAACACACGACCTCTTCCAGTGACGAGAAAACAGACAAACCCAAATTGAGGAGAATTTGACAAAACCACTGATCAGTGCTCCGAGGGTCAAAGGTGGTGAAAGACAGGGAGGGACTGAAAAACTGGCGCAGACCGGAGGAGGCTGAGGAGCACCACCAAACCACAGTGTGGGATTCTGGGAAAGGGAAGGAGTCGTGAAACTCATGTAAGGTCGGAGTCTAGTTAATACTGTTTCTGCAGTTTTAACTCCCTGTTCGTGGTGATTGTCCAGTGGTTGTGTAGGATGTTAACATTAGGGAAGTAGAGTAAGGGGTACATGGGAACTCTACTCTTTCTGCAGCTTTTCTGTAAGTCTGCAATTAGTCAAAACAAACATCTTATTTCAGAAGATTTTTAGAAGCAGGCAGATGTAAAGAAGGCAACTGCGTTTTCCTCTGGGCTCTACTGTCTATTTTAGAACACACTGCACGGCCGCAAGGAGCTTGCTCCCGGGCACCGAATGCCGTGCGGTCTTGGCCTTCCATTACTCAGATGCCTTTCTTCCCTGGGTTTCAGTGTTTGGAACAGAGCCAGACATGATTCGGGACGGGTCAACCCTACCAATCGCCCAAACATTCCAGGATATTCTCCAGAAGAGTGTGTTGATGTTTCCACTTGGCGCCGTTGACGACGGCGAGCACTCTCAGAACGAGAAGATCAACAGGTAGGGTCCCCAGCGGCTGCGCACCCCCAGGGCTCCACGTCGGCAAGCCTCGGGCAGGCCACATGCTTCAGATTAAATTTACAGCCTCAGACCTTCCTGTTTCGACTGTAGACTAGTTTCCCTCCATCATCCGAATGGAAATGACCGTGTTTCTCTTCGCTTCTTTCATTAGGCGGAACTACATAGAGGGATCCAAATTATTTGCTGTCTTTTTCCTAGAGATGGCTCAGCTGCATGAACAGTGACAGGGCTGTCCAGCTTAGCTCTGACCAGTGGACAATTCCCTCCTCCCACAACCCGGACAGGAGTGGAATAGAAATATCTAGAACATTCTGGTCCAGTAAATAATGTTTTCCCTCCCATTTAAAATATATTTGGACATTTGGACCCACACTATAATATCTTAAAGGCACAGACATTGGGAATGGTTGCACGTCCTTCTAAAGTCACAGCTGCTGTCACCAGCTTGACCTCCAGAGTTCAGCCACAGCAGCCCAGGACTGGACTCAGCCTGCCCTTCCAGCTCCAGGGCAATTCTTTCACTGGACTCTCCCCTTGCAATGACTGGCCTGGTCACCACAGCTTGCGTTCCGGGTCCAGCAGGACTCACAGCATATACTCCATCCAGGGGCGGTCAGTGCTTGCCCCACCCTCGCTTGTACCACCCCTTCCTGTTGTCTTGGAAATGAAAATGCTGGTCCCCACTGCTGACCATCATCATTTCCCTGTGGGGGCACTTGTAGAGGAGCCACTAACGCCTGAGACCATGTTAGCCTCTTCCTTCCCTTTCATTTATTTTTTCTTGTTCTTGAAAGTTCTGAACCAGAAATGATCAATTTGCATATCCTCAGACCATTTGGGATTCCTTGGGTGAAGATGAGTGTATTTTACCCGAAGCCTCTTTACCTTAGCTGGGATGCCACCCGGCCACCCGTCCCGGTTCCTGTTCTTTCTTCCACCAGTGAAGGCCCATGCCTGGTCTCCCCCAACATCTGTGCACGTGTGAGTTCCCTACAGCAGAATGGACCCCGGTAGAATTTCGCTCAGCCCCCTGGAATCTTTGAGTCAGTGGCTTCATCTAAATTGCTCAAAGCTTTTAATATCATCATCGAGAGACAGAGAACTAATCGACTCTGACATCAGTATCACGGTTTCTATTTAAAGCCATCAGCTAGTGAGCATTCATTAATCATTTTAGCTAACCGTCTTGTTTGGCTTGATTGGCTTTGATGATGTAAACAAACAAACAGGAATGTAATTTTTCTCAGGTTGAGTGTGTGTAAACAAATGAAATCAGTCTTTACAAATTCGTTATCTAAATCACATTAGTGGGGAGGGATTTAAGGGTTTATTAAAAATGTTTCTCTTGTGATTCCAAATAAAAACAAAGCATAACTCACCCCAGCTCCGTCAGCTCACCCCAACTCTGCTCACGGAGAGGGGACTTCCCAGATAGGGGACCGACGGAGGCCCAGCCCGGTGGGCACACACACAAGGTCCGCTTCTCTGCTAGAGAGCATCAAGTCCTGGTGGCTGAGTGTCGGCAGGTGTTCGACATTCTTCACCATTAAGCTTGCTTCGTGCTCAGCGGATCGCAGTGACTCGTGTGACGTTCTAGAGTTTGTGGGACCTACCTGGTACATTTGGCAGGGTTCCCAAGATCTAACTGCCAGAGGTCTGTGATGTGGATGTGTGCTTTTAAAAGGGCATTCAGGTAAGTCAGTGAACAAAAGCTAGTTGTAAGTACCTTGTGGCCCCTTCAGGGCCAGGGACATCAGTTGGACCCAGTTGCTGACCAGTGCAACGTCGTCCTGGACCTTCACTCCCACTGCTCTGAGGCCTGCAGTGTCTTGGTCAATTATTCAGACAAATGAGGTCATCGGATCTAGGAGATTCCAGCCCGGGGATGCCTGAGAGCGTCCAGAGCCTGCACTTTGCCTCCCCGCCACCAGCTCTCATAGGTCGCCCTGGACTGTCTGCCTGGCCTCCAGCCCTCAAGCCGCCGGGGTTGCGATGTGCCAGAACACAGGCGCCTTCCAGGCAGGCCCCCTCAGAGGGGTGAGAGAAACCTACCCGGTCACTGGCCAGGAGACCACCTGATCAGGTGCGAGAAGACAACGAGGTTGAGGAGAAATTTAAATATTTGCTTTAAGAATTTTATAGAAGAAATACATGCACACAGATAAAAACGACCATCCCTTGTGCCTGGGGGTACGTGGGGACAGCCTGGTGGGAGGGCACCGCAGTGTGTTGGGCGGGGCACGCGTCAGGCTCAGGGGTTGGGATGCTCAGTTGGACGTGGCGATGCCTGCACGGAAAGCAGTGAGGACAGGGGTGTTTTGGCTTCATGCTGTCTTCACAAAATGAAGTGTGTTGGCTGGGAGCCCCAGGGGTATGCATGGGGGGGGGAGGAGCGGGCCTGTCAGTGACATACATTGTCTGCATGGGCAGCCTAAGGGAGGCAGGGGACCAGGCACACGCAGGGGACCTGCTCCCAGCCTCTTCTCATTCTACAGCTTGTTCCGGTGCAGACCTCTCCTGGCCCTTCTGTCCGGCAGAGGCCCCGTCGCCCAGCCAGCCCCTCTTCGGAGAGCCGGTCCCCAGTCCTCCCAGCATTTCGTGTCTAAAGCTCGGTTCTCCCCAAGCAGGCCCTTCCCTCCCAAACCTGCCCCCACCACCCGCCCCGCTGTGGGCTCCTTGCCCTGGTAAACGAACCTCTGGAGTCCTGGGTCTTCTGGGACACGTTCCTCTTCAAATCCAATTCAGTATCAAGACCAGTTGACTCCATGGCTCCAAAGCGACCACGTCCTTCTGTTCTGTCACCTCTCAGAGCCTGTAAGCCAAATCCTCTCTCTTTTGATGGGTCATTGCAAAAGTCCCGACCTAACCTCTTTGCTTACCTGGCAGGCCTCTCCAGTGTCCCTGTCGCCCTGCATGCTGCCTGCGTGCCCCGCCTGCCTGTTTACAACCCTGGAGTGGCCTGCGGGTCACAGGGCGAGGTCCCCATCACAAGTGTCTAAGGAATGGCCCACTCTGCTGCTTTCTCCCCTGGCTTTGCTCAGCCTTACTCCTTACCCTTCCAGTCCTTCTGGTCTCTCAAACCAAAAGCTTGCCTGCCCCAGAGCCTTCTTCTGTTCCTCCTGGCCTGGCTCAAGCTCTCCAGCCTGGGCTCCATGTTATTCCTCGGATCTCTACTTAGTTGTGCTTTTTTAGGGAAGCCTTTCCCGGTTTCCCTGAGTGAGTCAGGTGTCCCTGTTCATCATCAGTCTCCATGGTTCTGTTGTACTATTTATTATAATAGTATTTTTTAAAAATCCTCACCTGAGGACATGTTTCTTGATTTTTAAAGCCCTGACTGGTGTAACTCAGTGGATTTTTAAAGACAGAGAGAGGGAGAGAGAGGCAGACACCGATGTGAGGGAGAAACATTGATTGGTTGCCTTTCGTATGTGCCCTGCCCAGAGGTCAACCTACAACATAGTTTGTGCCCTGCCCGGGGACTGAACCTACAACCTTCCTGGTGTACAGGGACGACGCTCCAACCAGCTGAGCCACCCGGCTAGGACAATGCTATACTGTTTTAAGTATCAGGTTTTACATGTATTCAATGTCATCTAGCTATTATTTTTAATTCTATTTTTCAATTCATTTGAATACTAACTGTACGTATGATAGCCAAAAAACTAAACGATGACTTGAAGTCTTGATTATAGAAGACGAAGTCAGGTATTTGCTTCTGTGGCAGGGCACCTGTGGTTAGATCTGTCTGTACTAGGGCAAGCAACGAAGTTGAAACCGAGGCCGCACACGGGCCTTTTCCTTCTGCGCCTCCACCGACGAACCCTGGACCATCTACGTGCTATTTACCAGATAAGAAAGAGAATCTTCCTCCTCACTGTACAGAACAGAACTTTCCTCTCCAGGAAGCACGCTGGGGCAGGCAGGGGCTTGCCGGGGTGCGTGCTGCGCTTTGCTCAGCCATCCAAATGCTCCGTCAATTGAAGACGTACAAAAACAGAGATACAGAGTTGCTGAAGCACAGCCATCTCTTCTTTTCCCCCAGCATGACGTGAAAGAGGGTGGGTGGTAGGTGTGATGACTGTAATTTCCTAACGGTTACGGTAAGTAAATAAATGCTTCTGAGCTTTTAAAATGTAGGTAGATTGAAGAGAACAAAATGTCATGTGGAAAAATTATATTTAAAAACACTATTCTAGGATGATTTCTTATTCAGAATGAGAAAAGATGTCATAGAAATTATGCCTTTGACTGTAACAGAAAATACGTAGTTTTAAATCATTTCACCTCCCACGTGGAAATTCACCAAAAGGTATTCACAAAGAACTTGGATTTGAAATTCTGGTGTGGGTGGTGAAGTGTTCGCGGCACACTGTCACTGTCACTGTAGGTAGGCACTTGACTGCAGTGACAGCAAGTTCCAACTTAAAGGACATTAGAACTTCAAAGGACACTGTTAAAGTAGTTATCAAACATTAGTCGCCCAAAATGACCCACATTCCCTCTCAAGTTTTACATAATTATGACCGAAAAAGGAGGCTATCGAACCTTGAAAACCTCCCGTGAAGGACCAGATGGCACACAGCAGCGCGAGGGTGCGGAGCTTCGGGAGAGTCACAGGGACTCGCCAAACCCTGCGGACGCTGGCTCAGCCTCGGAGGACCTCTGCCCTCGGGGGAGGTGCACATCACCCTCCCAGCTGAGGCTCAGGGGCGCCAGTGCTGCCAAGAACCTTCTGCTGAAACCAGACCCACACCGGCCGTCTCTGCTGGGGAGCGTGGCCAAATCCAGAATCGCCACATCCTGGTCCTCACGTGTCTAGGATGCAAATCAAAATCACCTGACATTTCAGAAAGAGGAGAACATGACTCATAATCAAGAGAACATGTAGTTTAACCAGAGAGAAATAAGGAAAAAAATCACTAGCTGCTTTTAACGGGTGACTGAAGAGACAGCAGAATCAGGGAACTTCTAAGGTGGACCAACCGAAATGATCCAACCTGCAGGTCTGAGAGAAGAAAAAGAATGAAAACAAACAAAAAGAGCTTTGGTGAGTCGCCTATAATATCCGGAGGAGCGACATGAGGTACTGGCCTTCGAGAGAAGGAAGAACGGGGACATCGGCCTCCTTTGAAGGAGCCTCCTTACTGGGACTACGTGCCAGCCACAGGGCCAGGTTAGAAGGGGCCATCTCTGTGTGAGAGTGAGTTTGGGACGGCGGAGGGGGGAGCAGTCCCCATCGTTACCCAGAAGGGGCTGAACCAGAGAACATGGCATCACCTCCCTTCTCATCTGTAAAGTGAAAATAATACCCGATTTAGAGAGGTTATCGGATTATATGAGACAGCGTGTCTACGGTTTTAGCACAATGCCTGGCATTTAGGGAATTGGTATATCTTCTTTCATACATTTTCCTTTTATTTTTCCAACCTGCTATTATAAAAATGTTTATTATTCATTATCTGATGGAAAAAATGACAAATACCTAGAAAAAGAAGTAAACTGATTGTTTTATTTCCTCAAATATGGGAGTATACCTATTTTTAATCAGCTTGGCAATACCCCACGGCCTTAGGACCAACTGTGAGTGTACATATTTTTATCTATGAAGTTTGAAAACTTGCTCTTTTTCTTTTATTCTATACTTAGACTGCGGCAGTGGCAGGTTTGGTAATAACCCTTCTGTGCTGTTTAGGTTGCTTCTCAATGCGGGAACAAGGAAACCTGGCCAACAGCAGGAGGGCTTTTTCCTGGCTAATGCGAGTGGAATGTCCCCCGCGGGGCTGGTTTTGCCTGAGGCCTGGCTGGGCTGCCCGTCACTGACAGCCCTAGGCCTTCCCAGGCGTGTGAGACGCGGCCCAGAGGAATCCTTGGCTGAATTTCGCCCTTAGGATCAGAACGTTGTCCTTAGACCCATGGAAGCGCCCCGTGGGAGAGACAGTACCGTTAGAGCAGAACCCAGCTGGCTCTCTGCTGCGGGAATGGTGACGCCTGTCCCATCCTGTACTTACTTTTGTCAAAGACCAGCAGTTCAACACTGAACACCATGAAGACAGTAACCTATCGGTCTGTATTAGGAGAGTTGAGTTCTTCATAATGCTGACGTACACATTCATTTTTTATGGTCGAAGTATCAGGATAAATACGACAATTTCAATGGTTTAAACCATCTCTTCCACCAATCATGTGCGGCTGTCGTCATCTTCCCTTAAAATTCCACGTGGTTCCCCTGGTCCGAAAGTCAGCGTTATCTACTCCTTGGCCACTTCTCTGTCCTTTGCTGGAACTGCTGACGGGCAGGGTGGCTGTGCAAAAAGAAGCAGAGACAGCATGGCAGACAATGACCTCACCCCGATAAATGCACACACTTGAACTGACAATGTCTGAGTGTCAAAATTCTGCAACTTTCTTTAGGTTAAAGAAAGAACTATAACCTAGACCTTCTTATCCTGTGGCAGAAGGGTTTGAGGGTAATCCTCAGTTCCGGGGGCGCCATCCCCACCCCTTGGTAAGGGCTCCAGCTCAGGTTGAGTGCTGTGTAGACGTTTGTGAAGACGGAGCACTGCGTGTAAAACTGTAACACAGAGTTATTTGTGTTACTAGATTACAATCTCCCCTCCTGGAGCAAAGGTGGCGAGGGGATGCGTTAACCACAGGTGTGAGGATAACAAGTGCTTTAATAAGAAAACGTGTCTGCAACTTAAAGAACATCCGCCAAAGCAGAGCGTGGGGTTGGAAGACAATTGGGGTCGGGGGAGCTGCACATCAGAGAAAAGTGGTGGGACCGGGAGCTCCCACAATGGCAAGGGGTCCATCAACTCTGTCCAGTCATTGGAAGGAATAAAACCAGGGAGCCAGCCACCCACAGGCCCGTGAGTTCCACACAAACACCCGGCACTTGGCTGCTCTGCCATCTCTGTCCAGAAAAGTTGCCTGGCCTCCCACCTGCGGGGCCTCCCTCCACCCCTTCAAATGCTAGACAAGAGTTACAGAAGCACTGGACTACTCTAGCTTCATAGCCACCCTGTAAAAATAAACTAAAAATGCTTGTCCTGTGGCTACATAGAGGTGCGGGGATAAGCCTCAAAAAGCCCCAAGGCTTTATGTATATAAAGTTATATGTAAATATAGTAACATGAATTTTATAAAGTTTTATAAATTCATAACCCTGGGTTTTCTTTTTTATATATGCATGTTCATATACAGGGTCCGGCACAGGTCCTGCTGGACTGTGGTTGGTGGGGCGGTAACATGGGTGTAATCACTTAGTTTTCATTTGAACACTTCACCTAACGTGTCATGTGGTGTGCTTGAGTGGGATACTGTTATTACAGAATCACATGCTTACAATTTTGTGATGAAAAGGGGTGTTGTTTGTGCCAGGCCCTGTATATATAAATTTCCCGAGTAAGATCCAGAACAACATTATAAAAATTTCCCTGTATTCTTGTTTTTTCTGCAGCAGTGCATGAAATACAGTAGGTGCTTAATAAACAAGAGCTATTCATATTATCAAATGGAGCCAAGTCCTTCGTATTAGACCCTATTATCAGGACTTAGAAAGTTTACTTTTGATGGATTTTAGAGAAACATCGGTTTTTTGCTCCACTTTCTTATGCAGTCATTAGTGGTTTCTTGTATGTGCCATGACTGGGGTGGAACCCCCAACCTCGGAGCTGCTGGTGATGCCCTGGCCCACTGAGCACTTGGCCAGGCTGATTCACACATTTTAGACCTCTTCTCTTAATACAATTTCAAAAGAAGGGAACATCACCCTAAGTGACTAATTTTACACATGAAGACAATGAGGTTCAATCGGCTTCCTTCCTTAAGGTCACATTTTGATGTAAATGGTCCTGTCTCAGCAAAATAATGGGTGATGGGACTGAAAAATAAACTCCGATCTTGATCTTCTTTCGCTGCTCAAAGGTGAAAGGCAATGGCGAGACTCATCACCTAAAGACCAACCGATTACCTCCTCCGTGTGCGCTGGCTACTGTGATTGTTGAGGAATGTATTGCCTGGCCAGGTCAACATTAAAAGCTTCTATTAATAAGCACTACATTTTCAGGTAAAGTCTAAGTACATTTCAAAGGAACTCTGAAGACAGTGTCCAGTTTCACTTCTCTTTTAGTCAATAAGCACCCAGTAACAGTTGGCTAGTGAAATAAATGCCGCACTGAGCTGGTCCCCGGCTGGAAACGCCCGTTCCCCACGTTGCTCTCCAGCTGCGAGGCTTAGGGCGCCAGCTGGAAGAGTGGGAACGGCTGCTGTGGACTCACAGCCACACCCCGCTTGCTCTAGCTGTGACCCTGGGGCAGCTGATGCTTCCGAATTGCACTTCCTACCGTGGAAGGCCCGGGAATGAGTTTGGGGTTCAGTGAAAACGCAATCCGGTAAGGTCTGCAAGGCGTTCCCTAGGCTCACTGTTCGGATCTAAACAGCCCAGAGCTGAACTTGGCCTTGAGAGCTAGCTGGTCTGGGTAGGAAGACTATCCTTATCATTATAAGGGTCATTATAAGGGCATTATTTAAAAATCCCATTCACTGTGATCCTCCTCCTAAATAGTTCTGATTACTTAAAAGAGGCCCCTAAGTATTCAAAAATCCCATTCACTGTGACCTTCCTAAATGGCTCTGATTACTTAACAGAGGCCCGTAAGCCTACAAAGTAACGTAAGACTTCAAAATGGACCTTCCGTGGGACACCGCGGCCGTCTCCGGGACGGCGTCGTCCTCCGTGCTGGGGCGGGGTTCCCAAAGCCCCAGTGCGGGCCCAGGGGCCGCCTTTCCTTCCTCCTGTCAACCGTGTGCCGTTAACGTTCACGAACAGTCCGCACAGGAACGTTTTAAACACCCAGGGCGTTTCCAGCTTGTACTGCCCAACTGAACCACCCCATTGAGCTCCTCTGCCTCCGAACTCGGCTCGTGCTCCCTTCGGACTATGACTGCAAGGACCCCAATTTGCTGTCACGGGAGAGACTTTTCTCTGAAGCTGGAGGTGCGCACGCGCCCGGCTCAGCAGAAAGATCTCGATCTCGTACATGAGAGGGGCCCCAGAAGCGCCGGGCAATCCTCTGGCCGCGTCGAGGCCCCCCAGGAGCGCGTCCGCTCCTCCCGCATTGCCCTCGGGATCCTCTATGGAGACCGGGCGAAAGGATGGAGTGATGACCGGGAGGAGCTCCCTCGGGGGCCCTCTGTAGACCTCCGGTAGCCCTCCCGAATCGGACACTGCCAGCCTCCAAGCCTGACGACTGCTTCCCCTTCTTTAAATTGATTTCCTCGGCCTTCCGTTTTCCTCTCGGGGAGGGGTGGGACTTCCGGCTTCATGTCCGAGTGACTTCCGGCAGGAGCTGATGTATTGAAAACAAGACGGCACCCGGGCCCCTTGGCCATTCGGGGCAAAATAAAAGGGAACTTGACGTGGGTTTTACTAAACCAGTCCCGAGATCCTGTTCTTTTGGTTTTAGTGTCTCGCGAGCGATCCACAACGGAGACAACCTGGGAGCTGCCGGAAGTCGCTCAAAGAAAAGACAGGAAGTCCCGCCCCTTCCTCCCAGAGGGAAGACGGTGAGCCGGAGGAGTCAGTCGTAGGGGCAAGCAGGAGCGATCCTGTCGGCAAACAGGTAAGTTACTGTCTGGCCGGGGCGGGGGGTTTGGAGGCGGGGACCGTCCAGCGTCAGCGCGGGGCCTGGGGGCGGTGGCTTGAGGGCCGGGGCGCCCGCGGCTGGACGCCGGGAGCCCCGCCAGGGCCCTTCGCTCTTCCTCCTCCCCCTTCCCTCCGCCTCCGCCCCTCCCCGCTCGCCGGTCCCTCCCGGCGCCGCCCAGACTCGCCCCTTTCGCGCTCGCCGCCCGCGGGTCCTTGCCGCCGCCGGCCTCCGCGCCCGCCCTCCCCTGCCAGCTCCGGGCAGGCCGCGCGCACCCGCGGGGCTTCGGTTTCCCGGCGGCGTCGGGCTGTCAATGCCGCAGCGGCGCCCCACGCGCCCTTGCCCGCGGTCTGGGCGCTTCTTACCGCCCGTTCGCTCCGAGAGTGACACAAACACGCCCCGGCGCGGGGCCGCCCAGATGTCGGTTGTAGTCTGGGCGGCGGTTTCCTCAGCCGCCGCCCACTCAGTCTCGGCGGCCCCGACTGTGCCGCCGCCACCCGTGCCTCCTTCCGCGACGGAGGCCGGGCGGGCCGCGGCCTCTCGGGGTTCGCCGCCCCCAGCCTGGAGGGGGACTGCGGGCTGCCGCGCGCCTCGGTCCTGGCGGTGCCGCCGGTCTCTGCGGACGCGCGCCGCGGCCCCTCCCGCCAGCTGGTCCGGAGCGCTGGCCGCGTTCGGGATTGCAGTCTAGGGGAGCCGGTGCCCGCGCTGCTGACCCCTGTCGGCTGCGTGCAGTTTGGAACAGCCCGTTATGCCATTGGGAGCTCTGGAATGGGATGTGTTGGCGGGTGGGCGCCCACAAACGCACACGTGAGATTTCTTTACTTTGTAGGTGATCACAGCCCTAATGGTGACTAAGGTGTGACTTGACGCCTGTATCGGCGGGTCCCCTTACTGTGTGCACGTGCTCGGCGGTGGGGCTTGTCCCATCGGAACTCTGTCTGAGCAGAGAAGGGCACTCACGTGTGCGGGTGAGAACACCATTAGGAGAGCTCGTTGGATACACACTGAGCGTATTTCTGTTGGCACGTCAGCCTTGGAGGGATCGCTGTTCCCTTTTTTGCCGAATGAGAACCAGATCAAATAATTTGACCAAAATTAACGTCAGGATTCAAGTCTCAGGTGTTATTCTTTACAAGTTTGCTACAAGTGAAATTACAAAATCCGACTGGCACGTCTGAAACACACAGGCAAGGCTCTCTAGTAGCTGATGTCTTCTTGCGTGCCATGTAAGACAGTTGTGGTTACTGCTGTTAACTATTGCTACTGTTGTCTTTTTCTAAAAAAACATTTATGGACGGTTCTAGATTTACAGAAAAGCTGCAAGATTGGACAGAGAGTGTCACTGGTATTCAGCAAAGTGGCTCCCCTTTAACAAACGTTGGTTCCTGCTTTAAGCCGGTGCCCTTCGAGGTGCTAGGGAGAGGAACGCACTGTCTTCCCGGATCTCCAGGTCTGGGTGAGGAGATAGGCAAGTAAACAACATACACGACGTGCTTAACCGGAGAGTCTGGAACAAAGATGACAGTGTGTCTGGCTGCTGGGGAAGGGGTGGCAGAGCCTGCTGGAGACCTGTCTGATTAGGTCAGCCTGATTGGAGGAGACCCCTAACCTTTATAAAACAGACCCTTCTAATGTGATCTGCCCCCCCTCCCCTCGGCGATACCACAGGTTGTGAGAACAATCCCAGGTTCTAAATCTATTAATAGGAGATTAAATGAAGCTGTGTTCGTTATGCAGTGATGGAAATGTCTGGATCCATACACTTTAAAATTCTTTATTTTTCATACTTGTTCACTGCTTTCTGTGGTCTCGCCACACACGTTCTTTCTGTGAGGCCAGGAACTCCATTCTGAACAAGGGTCTAGGTTGGGTTCCCACAGCAGAGGGGACGTTTGAGTGAGTGTCCCGGTCTCCTGGGGCTGCTGGAACAAAACACCTTCGCCTGGCTGGCTGAGAAAACAGACATTTCTTTTTCACAGTTCTGGAGGTAGCCGGGGCCAAGACCAAGGTGGTTTCTGGTGAGGGCTCTTCCTGGCCTGCAGATGCTGCCTTCTGGCTGTGTCCTCACAGAGCCTAGAACGAGGGGACTCTGTGTCTTCCTCTCGTAAGGATTCTGATCCTGTCTCTGGAGCCGGCCCTCAAGATCTCATGTAAACCTCCTCGCCTCCCAAAGCCCCACCTCCAGATCCCAGCGTATTGGCGGTTAGGGCCTCCACGTGTGCACTTGGAGGGAGACCCTGCAGCCTGTGGTGGGCGGGTTTCTTTGAATTTCTGTGATGTGGAGTGAGTTCCTCCACAATAGACTTGATACATCACTGGGTAGGAAGTAGTAAAACTGTCATTTATATAGCTTTTTACTAAAGCAGACACCATTTTCTTGAAAATAATAGATTATTTTAGATAGTGTGATTCCAAGACCCATGGATTAAGAAATTGTAGGAGTTTCATTTCGATGAAAGAACCGTGTGGTGATGCATTGTAGGCCTCATGGGAACGAGTGCCCCGAAGGACTCACTACATAGGGCACAAGGGCTGTGGCATTGACTTCTCCCAGTTCCTCATCGTCTGGTGGGGAGGCTGAGCCCCACCAAAGCTAAGTGACAAATCCATCCCAGGAATTACTGGCAGAGCAGGGACTAGAATCCAGCCCCCTGGTTTGCAGGCTCATCAGCGCTTCTCAAACAAGATGCGTCAGGGTTGCTGGGGCGGGGGTGGGGGTGGGGCTGAGGATTCACGTTTCTGACAGTTCCTGGGTTCTGTTGAAGCTACTGGCTGAGACTACACTTTGGGAAACGTGGCATTACATGATGTTGCCTTCAGTCTCTTACAAGAAGAGAATAAATAAACCTCTATGGGTTTATGCCGGCCTCACCTTCTTCCTGGTACTCAGAGAATCAGGTTTTCATCAAACAGTAGTAATGCACCGACATCAAAGTGATTCGATGGAAAAGGGGTAGAAGTGGAGTATTTTTCAGAGAGTCATTTTGATCTCTGTAAGGATAACTTTTGGAGATCATTCTATAGGTCGGAAGTGTGTTACTGTTGACGGGACATGCTGCAGCTGTGAGTGTCCTCAGTCTTACCGACGTGGGTGCTGAAGAAGATGCCCAAGTCGGTTGCTGGATCGCATAGCGGTGAAAAATTGCTTCCAGTTTTGTTACTTGATACAGTTACGTATTTTGTGTACTGACATCATCTTTTCTTACATATCAAGATCTTAGGAGGCTCTCGCACAGTCACATGCTCACCACAGATGCTGAGTGTAAGTTGAATTAAAAAAGAGTAAGGGGAAATAAGGTAGGTTATTTACCTGGAGAGACATCGGCACTGTAGGGAAGTTACTCTGCTCTCTACATTATCTCAGTTGTAGGTTTTTATCGGATAATCACAGCTTATTCCAGCTTAAGCCTTGTTTGTGATTATTGGGATTTTTTAGATGAACTATTGGAGGAGAAAGTATATTTTTATGTTAATGAGTGGTATCTTACACCTTTTTATCATTCATCTGAAATGATTTTTAACCCTTTCGGTATGGGTGCCGGATATATCTGGTGCCCATCTGATGACCTGTGTGGACGAATATCCACCGGAAATATCCGGCATCCATTTGTATATAATTTTTATAAATTTTACTTATATAATTGAGAGAATTTTATATAACTATCTCTTAATATTAACATTACAAACAACACTGGGAAAAAAGCATTGTTTTATTAAGCATAGATCTTATATAAGGTTAGGAAAGTCTTAACACAAAGGAGGACTGACCGTGTGCTAGGTGTGTGTTTTTGGCGTGGCACCTCGTGCAGCGGGAGTGTCGCGGCGGAAAGAGTGCTCGTACCGAAAGGGTTAAACCCTTTTTACTTTGGCCCTGGCCGGTGTGGCTCAGCTGGCTGGAACAGTGTCCCATAGCCATAGGCTGCAGGTTCAGTTGTCCGTTAGGGTCCATGCCTAGGGTGTGAGTTTGATCCCCGGTCAGGGCTCGTACTAGAGGCAACTGACTGATGTTTTTTTCTCTCCCTTCCTTTCTTCCTTCCTCTCTCCCTAGAAGCAATGAAAAATGTCCTCAGGTGAGGATTAAAAAGAGATACTAAAAAACCCTTGTTAAGTTTGAAATAACTTTAGAATTACAAGAAAGTTGTACAAGTAGTCCCGGGAGTTTGGTATACGTGGCCTTTCGCCCAGCCCCTTTACGAGTGTCTCCTGCGGCCGCCGTGTGGTCACGGCGGCCGGCAGCTGGCAGAATGAATCTCACATCTTCAGTGGCGTTTCTCCCCGAGTCCCTTCCTCCGGCCCGAGAGCCAGGGCAGTGCCCCACATTGCACTTGGTCATCGGGTCTCACTGGGGTCTTCCAGCCTTCAACCCTTCCTCTCAGACCTCTCTGATGTCCTTTTCAAGAGTCATGCGTGGTCGTTTTCTAGACTCTCCCTCGGTCTGGGCTCGTCCGATTTTCTTCACGGTTGCGTGGAGGTTAAGTGTTTTTTGGCACACATGCCACAGTGTGGGGTTGTGTGCATGTCATTGGTGGATGTGACCTTTGAGCCCTTGGTTGAGGTGGTGTCTGATATCTCTCTCTGCTCCAAAGTGGCCGTTTCTCCCATTGGAATGAACAAGCCTCCTAAGTTCACTGGTTTTGGTGCAGAAGTCAATAAAAAATGAACATATAATTTCAGAATCCCCTGAGCCTGACCCTGATCACGAGCTACTTCTCATCTGGGGAGGCTTCATCGTTATTTGTCAGACACAAACGTAGCGGGGGAGGGTCCAGGAGTAGGCCCCGGAAGAACAGGTGTTTGCTCGAGAACTTGTCCTCGATCCCTGGTCAGTCCTGGCTTTGAATTGGCAGCAGTGGAAGCAGTTCGCCCCACTTTTTTTTGCTGTGGTTTGGCGGTCTGTCTTACATCTGCCTTCTAGGGTACGTCTCTTAATGAATTTCTTAAACTTTTCCCTGGAGCGTTTCTGCAGAAGATGAATCTTCAGTTGCTCACAAGGCAGTTGCATGAGGAGTTGCTCACCCACTCACTAGCCCACGAGCTTGGTGTGTTCTCTTTGTGGGCCATGCTGATGAAGTGTGGGATTGTTACATGTACATATGTATAAATTGCCTCTATTTTCAAAATGTTTGTGCCTTTACTATTGCACCCGGAGTAAATTGGAAGATACTCCTCTTGTCTATCTGCCCCTTCAAAACTTGTGAGCTCCTTCGAGGCAGGGAATAGTTGTCTTTTTGTTCACTAGTGACTGGCTGGTGCCTGGCACACACAAGGCACTCAGTACAGTTTGTGAGTAAATGTGTACAGTGTGTTATGTGCGCATTTTGTTAACTGCTTTTGTAAGTTCCCTGGATAGCACGCACGTCTTCGCACAGGGGCTCCGCAGTGCTGTCTGTGGGGTGCTCCTGCGGGTGCCGCAGTGGTCCCTCCCCACTGCCAGGCGCCGGCCAGTCTGCACCCTTTCCGGTAGAAAAAGTGCCATAGTGAATATCCTGAAACACGTTTTGTCCAGTTATTTCCTTAGTGTGACCTGCGTGACGAGTCACTGATCGCTCCAAGAACGTGTTCCAGGGCTTTGGACGCAGACACTGCAAAGTCAGTCTTTGGAAAGGCTCTGCACGTTCACAGCTCGCTCCGCACAGCTGAGAATGCCTTTTCCCACTTTCTCGAATGCTTAACTGTTCCTTTGAATGAGACTGAATTGTGGGCTTTTCTTTGTTGGATGTTTCTGAGCAATAATCCTGGAGTGTGGTGGAGTGGGGACTAATAGTCTGACTAATTTTCTAATGATCTTCCAAATGTTCACATGGAAAATTTCCAGTTTTTTGTTTGCTTCTGCGAGAGAGCAGAATAAACCTCAATAAACTGAACATCTACTCAGTATTTTACTTGGGGCACTTTTTGTATCCTCCTAAAGTTACAGTTGGTGATATTGGTGGCCCTTAACAAACAGGAAACTTTCTGATCATAGGGTACGTTTCTAATTCACATCATTCACAGAAATCAACTATGTCATTCACAAAAATCAATGATTAAAGGCTTAAATGCGAAAGGCAAAATGATGACAGTTTTGGAGGACAGTGTAGGACAGTGGTTGCATGACTGACGTAAGGGAGAGGTTTTTAGGCCAATCACAGGAGGCACAGACCACAAAGGAAAAGACCAGCGTGTTTGACAGACAGCGCCTAGAGTGCTTGTGTTTGTGAAACGAAACCAAGGACGTGAACAGTCACAGGTAAGAATCAGGCATTTCCGGTGCTCGTTACTGATAAAAGAGCAGTGTCCAGAAGGGTAAACAACAGCCAATCAATAAGAACAACAGAAATGGGCAAATGACCCAAATAGGCGTCATATCCTGCCCCGTGGGAAACCTGAGTGCCCAGATTCTCTGTGTGGTTAGTCATCAGGGAAGGGCAAACTGGGACCAGAATGGAGGATAGTGGCACACACATTACCTGGCAACAGTGTAGAAGTCTGTTTGGGGGGTCGGAAACAGCTGGAATGCTTCCACAACAGGTGGGGATGTACTTACAGTAACTTTGGAATTTACTAGTAAAGTTCAAGATGCACGTGCCCTTTGACCCAGTAATCCCCTTCCTCTTCCTAAGTCTTTATCCTGGAGCAGTGCTTCTAAATCTGGGTCCCTGCATCTGCAGGGAGCTGGTTAGAGTCCCATCCCAGACCAGCTGAATGGGAAACTTGGGGAATGGGCCAGCTGTGGGCTCAGCAAGCTGTCTAGGTGATTTGATGCTAATTGGCAAACTACCGCCCTAAGGAAGTTCCAGTCCAGGAGTGCCTGGAGACGCGCGAGTGCTCAGAGTGGCCCCGTTTATGAAGCGGAGAACCTGGGAGCAGTGAGGACCTCGGGAGGACGGTGGACGGCTGCATGCCCCGTGGCTGAGTGTGCTGCAGCAGTGAAAGCGGGCGGGTTTCACCGCGGGCATCACTGAGGACAAGTGGCAGCAGCATTATTTTTAGGGAAAAAAGCTATTCCAGGAGAATGCATGTAGTAATTTTCCGTTTGTTTTTTTAAAGTTTAGAAAAATGCAAAACAAAATTGCAAATTGTTTGGAATACAGATGTGGTAAAGTACTAAAGAAAACAGGTACTTTACAAAGTTCAAGTTAGTGAGTAGCCCTGTGACAAGAGGGACTTCAAAGATGAGAGTTTATTTTATGAAACTGATCTACAGTCAGCCTCGTTATATTATGTAACGCCTTGCACATATTACAGCTATTTTTTTTTTTAATCTGCCAAACATTAAAAAAACTGGAGGAAAAATGACTCGACAGGAACCTCCTAGGGTTATCTG
This sequence comes from Macrotus californicus, assembly GCA_007922815.1. Classification (NCBI taxonomy): domain Eukaryota; kingdom Metazoa; phylum Chordata; class Mammalia; order Chiroptera; family Phyllostomidae; genus Macrotus; species Macrotus californicus. The sequence continues at coordinate 124,074 of VMDR010000936.1, forward strand.
ATCATCAATTCCTCAGTGGGCAGTCACACCTCGGGCGCACAGCTTCTTCAGTCAGGCTCACCTTTGCCTTTCGCGGGTCCTGTCCATTGCTTCTGTGCGTTGAGGTCAGCTCACCTGGAACTGCTGGAAGTAGAACCCCAGAAGGCATGGCCACTCGCCCTCAAGAGAGCAGATGGTCTTTCCTGTCCCGAATCTGTCCACCTTGCTTTCCTCCTGCCTTTGTGTCATCTCCCTCAATTTCAGGTGCATGGAAGGAATGGCAGGCTGTCATTCCCCAGAGCACTCGAGGTCTTGTGTCCGGCAGTTGTCCTCAGTGTGGCTCAAATAACTGATTTTTAAACCATCGTGGTAGGGCAGTCACTGCTTGAAGCTTAACGGGTGTGGGAAAATGATAACGTGGTTCTGGAAGTTCTAAGTCGAATTGCGTGTCTTGTGGAGCCAAACAGCACCCTGTTTTTGTTTGTGTTCCGAGTGCTGAGGTTGTCTGAGCCATGAGAGCTGTCAGGTGTCCGTACTCGTGTCACGTCAGACTTCGTAGCAAAGTCAGCGCCTGCCCGAGAAGCCAGCAGCCGGCAAGTGTCCTTGCAGAGCAGGCACGTCTGCGTTTCAGACGCAGGCAGCGCTTGTCAGAGGCCCCTCACAGGCAGCTGTGTGCATTTCAGCTCGCCCAGTTTCAGCTGCACCTGCTAAAGCTGGGTCATCGGTCTCAGTTCTGAGTACTTTTCAGTGTGTTTGATGTTCATACTTTTCTTTTAAAGAAAAGCAGCGAGGGCAGTGAGAAGCCTGGTGGCGAAAAGACACTGTTTGACACAGTGGGAGTAACAGCAGTTCAGTGTCCGGCACAGCCACAGCCCCGCATGGCGGTCACTCACTTGCTGGACCGAACGGGAGCTGTGTTTGAGAGCCCGAGCAGGCTGCAGACCACCTCTTCCGGAGTGCGCAGCTCACCTGTGGTCTCTGCCGATTGTGAGTTGTGGATCCGAGTTTGGTGTGCAATTATTGGATCAGTTATTATAGAATGAGGAATCACAGTTATAGGAGTGCATATAATTATAAAACCATTAGAATTTAAACTAAGGTGGTAATGTACTTTTAAAAATAGCTTAGAAAATTTAGATCATTCAAGGAGAGGTAGTAGAAATTACAGTCTTTCAAAAAATGAGAGGAGACGGTTTTCATTAAGAGTCTCCATAGTCCATAATCAGGTTGTCCCCATGGGTGGTGTGGACACCCCAGGAGTGCAGGGTGGTAGGTTAAGGCAGTGTTTGTTCAAGTGACATCCAGAGTAGTTTTGCGTGGCGAACTGTGATGCAGGCGAGCGGTTTTGGAGTCCGTGTGTGAGAACCCTGTCCTGCTGAGTGGCACATTTGCTCTCCTTCCTGACTCCCCTTTCTCTCTCCCCTTGTCCCATCTCCTGTGCCCTCCACTCTGTTTGGGAAGTGTGTGTGTGTGTACATATATACACACAGTGTATATATACACAATACATGCATATATATGTATATATATTTTTTAAGGTAAGAGAGACTTTAACACAAATCCGACTCATCGGAATCACCCAGGGAGATCTTTATAATTACAGATTTTTGTTCTCACCCCAGAGTTTTTTCTGGGTGGGGGGCAAACAACAGAAATTTATTTTCTCACAGTTCTGGAGGCTAGAAGTCCAAATCGAGGTGCCAGCATGCCTGGTGTCTAGCGCGAGCCCTATTCAAGGTTTGTAGATGGCTGTCTTCTTGCTCTGTCCTGCTCCTGTCTTAGCCCAGACTTTCTGAATCAGAGTCTCTCCGTGTCTCCACGGTAGGACCCGGGGATTCTGCGTGTTGATGGCTAGCTAAACTTGTAAGTGGTTGGCGGAGTCTGCAGTTCCGTTTTAGAAGTGGGGACGCGGTGGTTCCAGGTGTGCTCTGCCACAGGCAGTTGCTCGAAAAAGACTCTTGTACGTCTTGCAAAGGCTAATGCCTTCATCAGTGGTGGAGTGACAAGTGATGTGATCAGTTTTGGGTCAGTGTGGCAGGGCTGGCTGGCTGTCCACCTCAGTCGGGTCTTCCTTTCCATGGGACAGAGGTGGAGAGCTGTAGGTCACGCTTTCCAGACTCCCTTGCAGCCGAGGAGGTGTGAGTAGAAGTGGTAGATGCCACTTTCGGGTCAAGATTTTTAAGAAGCAAATGCACTGCCTCTTTCATTTATACATACGTACAATACGTGCATACGTTTCTCCAGCTCTCTGGTCAGCCTATAGACCAGTTAAATGGACACAGAAATTAACCATCGTAGGAACTTTTATCAGCTGACCTCAAACGTCCTTAATAGCATTTTCTCTACCATCCCAGGGCCCAGTCTGAGAACAGGTGCTGTATTTAGTTGTCATGTCTCTCAGCCTCCTTTAGGTTGGTCCATCTCCATAGTCTGTGTCTTTTAGGACATTGGCATGTGCGAAGAATGGCCCTCCTCACTTTCCTTTTGCTTGTTTAAGTGAATCACCCCACACTTGGTGTTTGTCTGCTTGTCTCCTCTGCGTTGGCTGTGGGTCCTGCACTGAGGCTGCAGTGATGCACAGGTGCCCTGTCCTTCGCGGGGGGTTTTGTTTGGGGCGCACCACATTGGTCTGCCCTTCAGTGAGGGTGTTGATTTTGCTCGTCCCCAGCAGGGTGCCAGCTTATCCACTGGACAATTACTGAGTTTCTTTTTTTCTTCCCTTGCACAGTGAACCGTTTGTAGGGAGACCCCCCGAACGCCGTTCAAACATTCTGCATGTCATAATTGTCCCCCTAGACTCAGCATCCATTGATGATGCTTGCTTGATAGGGACAGTCTTTGCCAATACGATTTTCTGTCTCCTGCAGTCCTTCCTTATTGACTAGTTGGACCTCAGCATTCTGTTCTGTCCCTTTGCCTCGTCACTTGTCCACTGTCTGTTTTCCAGTTGTTCATACGGACTTACTCACGACTCCTTTTAATGGTGTAAGGGTACTTAGTTACTTTGGTGCTCTGGTTGTCCCAATAGGGTTCGGTCAGTTGAATCTCATTCCTGTGTCTCCTGTGACTTTGTGGCATCATTATTTTTGAAAGCATTTCCTCACTTCTGACATAAGAAGATGCTCTAGGCTCCAAGTGTACCTACCTTGCCCCTGCCCTGGAATTTGTCATTTCTTGAGGAGCCCAGGTTCCTTTTAGTGGGGATGGTGTGAAAGGCCAAGATGTGGGTGTTGGCTGTGCTCACTGTTACTGGTCCTCCTCTTTCCATTCTTGAGGTCAGCGTGAAGTCCCGTGAGGCAGAGCTACATTTCTTGGTCCCTGGATGATTGGACCAAAATCATACCCCAAGCATCTGTGACTGTTGTAGGTCGCCTTCTAACTTGATTCTGATTCTTGTTTTGATTCTGAGTTTAGTCCAAGAACCACAATTATAAATGTATTCCTATCTTAGGAATTTTCTTTCTTGAGAATAGTCATCATTTTCCATCACTTCAATCATGTGTAGAGATTTTTAAGAAAGGTATCCCCTCAGTCTTTCTCCCTAAGTAATATATTTTGGAAAAGTACAAGAAAGTACCAGAGGAAGAAAAAAAATGACCTGTAATTTCACCACCCAGAGGAAAAAAACTGTTACCTTTTTATTGGGTTGGCCAAAAAGTTTATTTGTTTTTTTCTGTACAATGGTTCTGGTAGTGATTAGTTGTCTTTAACTTCATTAGAAACAATTTTGTTAGATGGTATTGTGACAGCTGTCATTAGTATGCATTAAAAAAACTTACCAAAATTGGTTAATTTTTGTGTAGCCATTTTAATATTGAAGATGGAAGAAAATATGCAACATTTTTGGCGTATTAGGCTTTATCACTTCAAGAAAGGTAAAAACACACCTGAAACACACACACAAAAGACTTGTGCAGTGGGTGGAGAAGGTGCTGTGACCGATCGAACGTGCCAGAGATGGTTTGTGAGGCTTTGTGCTGGAGATGTCACCTGAATGACGCCCCATGGTCAGGTAGAACAGTTGAAGTTGATAGTGATCAAATCGAGACATTAATTGAGAACAGTCAGTATTATACCATGCGGGAGATAGCCAACTTACTCAAAATATGCAAATCAGTAAAGTATTGGTGAAAATGAAAAATATGTCTTTTATGGAAAAAAAACTAAACAGAACTTTTGGCTGACCCAACATATAAATGGACTTTGTTAGAACTATATTTTAAAAATTTAATACTGAAGTTCTCCTTTCTAAATATACTTTCTTAACACTCAGATCTTTAATACCTAATAATTTATATTCCATATGTCTTGAGGCTGATAGTTTTACATTGTGTGTTAGCTTATTGACATTTGGAATTACAATGTTTTCCAGATTTCTTCCAAAATTAGTAGTTTAGTCTTTTTTCTTGCAGTTCTTTGATTAGCTATTGTCTTCCATCTCTTCTCAGTCAACCTGAAGAGTCTCTAAGCAAGAACACTGGGGAGTATATTGGATGTTTTAAATTTCTGTTTCCCCCAGATTGACGTTGTGGAACTGTGCCCTTTCTTCCGCATTTTTCCCTGGAATGGAAAACAAGCCCGTACCTGGGAGTGCTGTGCTCTGTGTGGAGTGCTCACTCTCTGAGCTTCCTCATTGCGTCCATGAATCTCAGTCCGCCCTCCCACATTCCACACAAGGAAACCAGCGCTTAGAGAGGCTACACGGCGGCTGTGTGCATGGCACACATTGTCGGTGAGGTTGGGTGACAACGGAGTCTCCCTTAACTTATGCCTTCATGTCCCCTTTCCCTGTTCACCGTTTCCAGTGTAGATGTTACTGTGTTTCTGTAGGTTTTTCTCCCGACTCTCTTCCCTTTCCTCAGTGTCCACACACTGTGTGCTGTGTTCCCTTGCCCTTTGGAAAAGATGAAAGGCAAATTTAAGGAAAGTGTCCTAACTTTTATCATGGAATGCTTTTTATGGCTACATTATAAATTCTTGAAAATAAAGCAGCTAATGGAAACACTTCATGAGGTGGGAGGGGCTCTATCACACATACACCCCCTCCCCTTTTTAGTGAATAGACCCTTTAAACTAAATTAAGTAAAGGATGTATATATTGTTGTTTCAGTTTTAATAGTTCATGACTGATTTTATAGATGGAATTATATTTTACAATAAACAGGAAGAAGAATTTATACAGCCTGTTGTATTTGATGTGAAATAGCAAATCCCATTTCTCTGTAGCTGTAAAGAAAATTCATTATAATGCCTTTACTCGGAAGAGATGGTTTCACTGTGATTAGTTACACCGATAGTAAAACACCCTCTTCCAGCGGCGTACGATGCAGATGATCTCGTGCGTCTGCTTTTAATGGCATGGAGCTTCTCCGTTCTCTATTCACAGAGCCTTCTTTCTCTGGTGCTGGTTTTCTGTCCCAGTACACTTTCTCTAAAAACTTAAAATAGTTAGGTGGAATACTAACTAGCTCTAAAAATAATTAGATGGAAATAACACTAACTCTAAAAAGCATCGATTTAAAAAATAGTTTTTGAAAGGAGATATATTAAATTTTACCTTTCTGTATAAAATCTGTCCAACTACATAGGGCACATTTGTCAGAGGTTGTTGATATAAGATTGCCGTAAAATTATCTTTATTACTGGATCAATGTAATATATTTGGAAAATAGTACTTGAGGTGCAAGATTTTTTTTTAAAGAAATAGCTAGGGAAGGAGGCTGTGCTAATTCCATCTCCTGACTCGTTTTGTATGGCTTGTCACGGGCAGTGCTGGAGGGTGGGGTCCTTGATGACGGGAGCAGTGACGGTCTGTCTTTCTCTCGTGGTCACCGTGGGTTGACCTCTGTTGGTACAGGTTTTTAGTGAAGCTTTTCACTTAAGCATTAAGTAAATATTCTAATTGTTAATTTGCAGGTAAAATTGAATTGGTTATTTGAAATAGAACATGTAGTCCTGGGGTAGAAACAGTGTCCTATTCTGATGAGTGAGGATGTTTTTTCTCCATGTGACCGTTTGACCAATGGGCTTGGGAGCACATAGGTCTAGCCTGCTTGCCTTCAGTGTGTCTCTGGGCTTGGGCTGGGGGAGCTGCTTTTTTAGGGGTGAGCTACATGTGGCAGGGAGGTGCTTGGAGGTGGAAGCTGGTCAACTAGGAGTCCTGTGGCCAGGGCCTCGCATGGCCTAGGCTTAGATGCCTCCTGCTGGGGAAGGTGAAGGAGTCACGCAGTCTGCGTGGCCAGAGCGTGGTGACTGCTGCAGCCCCGTGACCTGTGGCTGTCTGTGGGATTGTTGTGTGGGCGCCTCATGGGGTTTGGGGGTGTTAGCATTGCAGGCCAACCCTTCGGACCCAGCTGGAAAGGAACTTGGCTGCCATTGGCTCTGAGGCAGGCCCGTTGCTCAGCTGTTTCAGGGGCCTATAAAAATGCATGTCTTCCAAAATGAGGAGGTTTCTCTGGAAACGTGAAGACATTTCAGGCTCTGCATAAACCACAGCTGTATCACCCACCCATTGTGGTGGTAAAACTGCCTCTGGTGCACGTAGTCAGTGGTTTTAAGGCATTAAACTCTACTCTGTTGTCATGGAGGACTTGACTCACTGTCAGAGGAAAGTGATGCTTTTGTTTGTGGGCTCGGGTACTTTGTGGTTTCGGTCACAAATGGATGTTCTGATGGGAGAGGAGTGGGGCGGGGGGAGTCCGTCGAGTCCAGCACCTGTACTTACCCTTAGGTAGAACCGTGGTGTTTTGGAATGGCAGCTCATCAGTTTCTCCTTAACAGACTCTCCATGTGGACTTGGTGACGCTTCACTAAAGCAGGTGCTAGTACAGTGGTGAGACAGTTTGAGTACAAAGTCCAGTTGCAAATGGTAGATTAAGAAAGGGACCTGAGTGGTTCAGGATTTCCATGGACTCCTGTTTCACTCAGCTGTCACTGTCACAGCTCATAATGGGCTGGGAGGAAGGGTAGGAAGTCTCTAACACGCCCCGTGCCCCCTTCCAGAAGAGAACCCTTGCTCTGGCCTCCGGATGGCACCTGTGCTGCGGCTCCGGTATGTGAACTCCACACAGGGGAGGGCAGAGTCCCACTGTGAGATTTTATACCTGCGTGTATGTACACAGCTGCCAGGCGGCACACAGGTGTCCCCTGCAGTGATTTGCTGTTGGCCTGGTGCCAGCGTGTGCTGACTTCACACTGCTTGTGTGTACCACTGATTTGGGTGACTCTAGGAGCGGGGAAGGGTGGATTTGGGGCAGGGAGGGTGGTTTCTTGTGTAGGTGTCCTTGTCATACCAGTGAGAGAGTAGGTCTGTGTGTGTGTGAGTGTGCATGTGTGCATGTGCATGTATGGAGGGGGAGGGAGAGAGGGTGCAAGCTTGCTCAAGGTATACTCGTTAGGAAAGAGAAAGGAGTGTGAGAGGAATGAAGACGCAAGTACAACGGGGAAACGTGGAGCCGAGGGTGGGAAGGTGAGGGAGAGTGTCACGTGTGCTGCCCAGTGGTAACAGTGGCATGGGAAGTGGCCGGTGATTGCTACGTTTGTCTAATGTGTCCTGAAATATTTCAAAATGCTACAAGAAACTTCTTCACGTAAGAAGTGGCCACCAGGTGTCATCAGAAGGCTGCTATTGATTTGTTTTATGATTGTTCTTAAAAAGCATATGTTTTGATTTCTTTCTTGCTACTTTTATTTCTTCATAATCATGGAAGAGCTATCTATTTCAGTTGGAGCAGGAACTCTCCTTCGGGACGGATTCTCGGTGAGTTCATTTATACGTAAAGCTGAAGATACTGTGGTGACAGTACTTACATTTTCCAGTCAAGGCTCAGCTGGTTGGGAACTTGGGTGACAGTAGGCACTATGCACGGACCTGCATATCCGACAGCTGCTGTGCAGAGTGGTGACTGATGGACTGGTATGGGGACCGTGTGCTTCAGGTTTGGTCTAAAAACGTGTCTCGTTCTTTTAGTCTGAACACCTACCAGGTGTCCTGAATGCTGAAACTGCGCGGTGGGAGAAAGCCGAGGCTCATCTGCTTTCTCCCTGGTTCCAAGTTCCAGGAGTTGCGGGAGGAGAAGTGAAGATGCTCTGTGCTCTGAGGGTCGCAGTGAGGCCCACCTGTTCTGTGGGCCGCTGTGTTCCTGAGAGGGTTAAAGGGGCTGTCAGGAGCAGGGTGGGCACTCAGTGAGTGTTTGCCGAGTGAATGAATGAAAACGGCCTCCAGAAAAATGAGACCCTGAACTGTCCCACGGGATGGTTTCTGACTGCCACTTTACACAAAGACCATTTCCCCATCTCCATCGGTGGTAGTTCTGATTCTCCAAAAACTTCTTTTTATGCCTGTTCTAACACCCTTTCCGACGAAGGCTTTAATGGCATTACATAAACATCCTTATTTCTGTTCAGTCTTCTGCGGACCACTCTAAGAGCCCCACCGAGTCGCTTTGCACTCCTGCTCACTGACACCATCGCTCACATCAGTGACTCTTAGATTGCGTACCTTCTGTCCTGGGCTTTCTCCACTCGTGCTGTGTCCTGCATGCTGACAAACTGATCTTCCAGCGCTGAGCTAGGTTTTGGTGACTCCTCACTGACAGCACTGACTTAAGTTCCAGCTCTCACTTGGAGCCTGTGTGGCATGGCCCTGGCTGACCACCTGCCCTGGCGTTGAGTTGCAGGCAGTGGAAAGCCTGTGGTGTCGCTCTGAGCTGCCTGGATGGCTGGCAGTCACCGCCGCTCACCGTGCCCGTTTGCTGGCGCTGCCTGTGCCCTTTCTTGCACTGGAGCTGTTCGCCGGCCCCTGCTGCTCCCTCAGCGAAGGAAAAGCATGGCTCTCGTGTCCTTAGGGTTAGCTCAAATGAGAGTTCTGCTCTTTCAGCCAGATGTCCTGCTTGGAGGTCTGACCCTTCGCTCATCTGTGCCTAGATCTTAGCTCGTGCCACACACGCGGTTATCAGATGTGGCCTTGCGTTGGAGCCCCTCGGCCGTGGTCCCGACAGCACGAGCCTGCTGGGGGCAGCACGGGGGGGGGGGGCGGTTTGTAGCACTGTCGTTCCTTCCATGTGGTAAGCACTTGATGTGTGGGTGTTGAATGCCCTTTCTTCGTATAAGGATTTGTTGAATTATTTCGTTAATTAAAAAATTAATTGGGAAATAACAAGTGGAGAAACATTTTCTCCTTCTGTTTTATAATTTTTGGAGCCGTTCTAGAGACGATAATAAAGAGTGTCGCTATTTTGCTTCTGCATATTCATGTAGTTGTCATTCTTTTGTCTCTAAAATCATATGAGTTGGGCGTCACCATGAGAACATTGACGCTGAATAGACGTGACGTGTGTGCCTCTCCCTGAAATTCAGGCTCACATGTTCTGTGCGTGCTGTGCCGAAGCCGGGCCTCCTGCCCAGCCTGCAGTGGTAGGTGAGAGTGGGCCAATTCGGCTTGAAAGGAAGAGAATTCACACCAGTTTAGATTGAGCATTAAAAACTGTGAACCTGACTTCTGTTACAGCCTTTTCAAACACCAACATGTACAGACTTTGGAAAACTCTGTGGAATCGCATATTGAGTCCCCTGCCCCTGTCACTCAGCGTTGGTCACCGTCAGCACGCAGCCTCACTGTGCCCTTCTCCTGGTCTGTTTTGAAGCGTATCTCAGACATTTTTCATGTCGTCTAGGAGATACAACAATGAGATATTCGCTCGTTCTAGCGCCTGCTGTGTGCTTGGCGCTGTTCTGGGTTCTTGGGACAGAAGGGCGGGAACAGGAGCCACTCCCTTGCATGGCCACCAGAGGGGAAGTAAAGCAGGAGCGGGTTAACCAGGACAGGAGGACCATCGAGACTTTGAACTTCTGCTTAACAAAGACGACAGTAATAAAATGAAAGGGAGAAAATACTTGTAAACATGCATCTGACAAAGGGTTTATATCCAGAATACATAAGCAATGCCTCCAGCTCAATAATAAACAACCAAATCATAAAATGGGCAAAAGGCTGACAAGCACTTCACAAAGCACAAAACGAAGTATTTGGCACTGTCACTGGTCATCAGGGAAATGCAAGAAAGCCACACTCGCCCACTGGAATGGTCATAGTCTGAAAGACTGACCGTGTCCGAGGCGGGTGAGGACGTGGGTCCCTTGGAATTCTTGGCATTGCTGGTGGCTCTATACAGTAGGGCCACTTTGTGCCTCCGTGCATCAGGGCCTGGTGAAGCTCACCAGACCCTCTCTGCCTGGTGACCCAGCAGCAGCACCCTGAGGGACTCACACACAGGAGAGCAAGATACGTGTTCACGGAAGGACTCGTGCAGGAGCATGAACAGCGGCTTTACTGTCCGGGCCAGGAGAAGGGCAGCAGTTCAGATATCCATGGCCCGCATCTTGGCACAGCCACACAAGCACATTGCTTATGACGCAGCAGGGATGCTGCTGAGCAGAGGAAGCCTGGCCCTTCTCCCTCTAAAGGCATGGTGTCTGAACCCATTTCCAGGAGCGTCTGGGACAGGAGCACTAACCTACTATGGAGGGATTTGGAGCAGGGGCTGCCTCAGGAGGGGACGTACCAAGGACTGAGTGTGAGGGGCGTGAGCCCATTTTTGGGGAAGATGGCAGTGCTGTCTGTCTTGGTAGGGACACTCCTGCGGGGCTCCCTGCAGACAGACCTCTGTCCTTCTCCTTCGGGCACCTCTCCTCTCCTCTGCCCTACCCTGCTGCCGCGGGCTGCCCCTCCACTCTGCTGGGAAGGCCCTCCCCGAGCCGCCTGTCCAGGGAGATGCCTGGGCGCCAGCGGGGCAGGTCCCACCTCTTGGGGACCACTGCCCTGTGGTGCCTGAGGCAGAAGTGCCTGTGGTTTTTCACAGATTTGACTGTTTTTCTTTTCTAGGGGCCCCATGCGTGAGGGTACACTCGTCCCTGTGACTCTAAGGTCAGGAATGTCCTGGAAGGAGAACACACATATTAAAGAAACACCGTTTCGCCCCTCGCACTGTAGGGCAGAGACTGTGCGCCGTCCTTCACTGTGATTCCAGTATCTATAATCAAGGATGCTTGACGTACAGTAGTCATTAAGTGAAGTTTTTGGACCAGACATGTGATTAACTCATTCCTTCTTTCCCCTTTTCGCTCTCCCTTTATAAATGTTGAGTAACAAAACCAATGCTTTCTCTAAAAGAGCATTTTCTAAAGGGTCCTTTGGAACACAGTTTCTCGATTCTGTATAAACAAAGAGTTATGTAATGAAATTAATCTGGGAAATGCTTATGTACTGAGAAATACTGTGGTAAAGGGATTTTGTTCTAAACTTATTTGGCCAGGGATATCCACCCCCCCCCCAAAAAAAAAGCATCTATTAATTTCTTATATGATTTATGTTTTCTGGAGCACATTCTGAAGAAAGAGTGAATATCTTATACATGTAATAAAAGTATACACATTTATCTTTTTCACTCTTTAATAAGAGCAACACAGTAACAAATACAAGATGATTTTGTATTGTAGATTATATATGACAATTTGTATATTTTTAAGTAACTTTATTGAGATGTTTCTATATCATACAGTCCACTCATTGAACCTGTAGTTTAATGGCTCTGACTGGTGTGGCTCAGTTGGCTGGGTGTCGTCCTGCAAACCGAAAGGTCACGGGGTTGAGTCCCATTCAGGGCGCGTGTCTGGGTTGCAGCTCGGTCCCCAGCTTGCCAGAGGCAGCCAGTCAATGCTTCTCTCTCACATTGATGTTTCTCTTCCTCTCCTCCTCCCTCTAGAGTCAGTAAAAGAACAAAAATGTGAAAAAAAACTCCACTACCATTTAATGGGTTTGCGTGTATTCACAGATATGTGAAAGCATTGCGACATGAATCTGAGAACATTTTCATCATCTGAACAAAGCACTGTACCCTTTTGCCATCCGCCCCCAAAGGAGCCAGTAAACCTGCTCTTGTCTCTGCAGATTTGTCTGTGCTGGACATTTTCTGTAAGAAGAATCTTACGTGGTCCTTTTTAACTGGCTTCTTTTACTTAGAATAGTGATTTCTAGGCTTACTCATATTGTGGCATGTACTGGTGCTTTATTCTTTTTGTGGCTGGATAACATTCTGTTGTTTGGATGTACCACATTTAGGGTATCCGTTAATCTATTGGTGAACATTTGGGTTGTTTCCACTTCCTGGCTATTACGGATAACACTGCTGTAAACATTTGTGTACAAGTTTTTGTGTGGACATATGTGTTCATTCTCTGGGGTTAGGAGTGAAATTGGTGGGCTTTCTGGTGACTCCGTGTTTAGTCGTTTGAGTTGCTGCCAGACGCTTTTCCGAAGTGGCACCACCGTTTTCCACCCTTGCTAGCACTGCGTGAGGATTCTGATTTCTCCACGCTCTCACTGGCCCGTGTTGCTGTCTGACGTGCTGATTCTGGCCGTCCTCTGAGCGTGGATGGCATTGCGTCACGGTTTGCTGTACGTTTCTCTAATGCTTTCTGCTCAGGTTTGTTCAGTGGGCTGTCTGGCCATTTGTGTATCTTTAGAGAAAAGTGTTTAGCTCCTTTGCTCATTTTAAAATTAGTTTGTCTTTTTATTATTGAACTATAAGAGTTCTACATATTTCTAGATCAAGTCCTATATGATTTGCAAAGTTTTTTTGCATTCTGTTGGTTGTCTTTTCATTTTCTTGATAGTGGCCTTTGAAGCATAGTGTCATTTGAAGTTTTATTTTTAAGAAGTTCAATTTACCCAGTTTTTTCTTTCGTTGCCTACGCTTTGGGTGTGATGTCTTCTGTGCACTTGTTGCTCCCTGCTTTTAGCGCAGTCAGCGAGCGCAGAGGCCTCTGTTTGGTTTCCTGTTGTTACGGGAAAAAGTACCTGGGTCAGTTATCATTGGCTCTGAGGTCATACTGTGTGACTGGTTTCTATTAGCATGCAATCAAATAGCATTTGGTTGAAAATTCCAATCATGGTGTAAAATAGTCGGAAAATGATATGTTTTAATTGAATTAAATAGCATAATGAAAAATAAAATCAATGTCATTGATTTGAAAGCATTTTGTTCAGTAAATTTTCCTTCCCCAAATTTACTTGGTTACTTCTACTCCACCGTTGGCACTCCCCTTTGCCATACCTCAGACAACACAAAACGGCTGTTGGGTGGAGAAACTGATGGTGGACAGGTGGGATGGCTTTAAACACGTTTCTTTTACTCCGGGGCTGGGGCTTCCGCTGGGGAGACCACGTGGGGAGGGCCTGACTTCCGACTTGCATCGCGACGGTTTTGTTGTGGTCTGCTTTACAGAGGGGGGTTCACGGACACGTGGTTTGAAAAGAGGGCTTCTCTGTTTAGGAGAAGAGAGTAGTAAACTCAGATGTTGAATGGAGTTGAAGCTGGGGAGTTTTTTTAGCATGCTGGTTGAGAGAACCCCCTTTTCTATCAAATATACCATAGTATTGCTTTCTGAGTCACAGCGTGGTGATGTGGTGTTCCCCAGATCCAACTTCATAGTCTTCATAAAGGGTCAGGCGGTCAAACTCACCTCAGTAGAAAGGAAATCTCATTGAGGCCGGTTTTGGGACATCTTTCATCCAGTGTGTCATTTCATGTTGACTTCTGGATTGACATGCGTCTGTCTTTGCACTCAAAGGGCTAACACCACATCCATTTTCTTTACAGGTCATGAGTGCCATGTGAGCCGCCCTTGACGCAGGGAACACGGTCGGCACGTCGCCCGTGATGGATGCCGAAAAGAAACCAGAGAACGATGAGGACGAAGACGTGAGCAAGGAAGCAGGAGACGCAAGAAAGATTTCATCCCGCGATGGGGACTGTGGGCTTGTGTCTGATGTGATGGCAGGTTCCTCTGAGAACTCCATGAGCAAAAGAGCTTTTTCAGATTCAGCAAACAGTGTTGTTTTGGAGGAAGACGGAGAAAACCGAGCTTCCAAGCGAATGAAGTTAGGTGAGGTGGAACCCCTTAGGCTCGAAAAGCAGGGCGTTCGTGGGGGCTCAGAAGTGGGTGTCCCGTCGGGTGACACGGTGAAGGTGTCTATCCCGAACAACTGCTTGGAGGGAGACACAGGTCTCCCCACGGCCGGCTCCCCTCTCTGCAGCTTTAACACAGCGGACACGGCTCCTCTGAAAACAGACTCTGAAGAGATGTCTGCGCAGGAAGTGCCTTCCCTGGGCCCAGAAACAGATACTTCTCCCTTCACGGACAAGACAGCTGGTGCTGGTGGTGCCGCTGGGAAGGCAGATTTGGTGCTCAGGTGCAGCTCATGCGGTCATTTGTGTTCTTCGTGCTCTGATCTGGAAAAGCGTGCTGCACGTCACATGCCACTGCCTAAGGAAGCTGCCCACTGCCGCTGTGGCCATGGAGCGGAGGGCAGCACAGCGCTGCAGGTGCGCAGCACGCAGGCACCTGGGCCACAGCAGGTCTTTTCTTGTGACCTGTGCGGTTTTCAGTGTGTGGCGGAGAACCTGCTGAACACGCACTGTCTTGGCAAAACCCACCTACGGCGCCAGAATCTTGCTGCTCGCGGAGGTTTTGTGCAGATCTTAACAAAGCAGCCTTTTCCTAAGAAACCCTGTACCGTCGGAACAAAAAGTGTTCTCGCAAAACCAAGGGCTTCTAACCAAACAGCCAAGAGTAGTGATTCAAAAGGGCTAAGAAATGGAAGCAAATTTAAAGACCTCAGAGGAAGCATTTCTAAACATAGTGGAAGTAGCAGCGAGCTTCTTGTTGAGATGAGGCCATCCAGGAACAGGAATACTTCACTAGAAAAAGGAGAGATTGTTGAACATGTCACTTCCCTCGGTACAGCTCAAAGTCCTGAAAACCAGAGTAAAAAGTTAGGGGCCTTAGTAACCTCGCAAGGTCTCTTAGACAGGTTGGAATCTACCAGAAGGGCCTTACAAGCAGCACACGGCAGCAGCACAGCCTTGAGGCCAAGACCTGAGCGAAATGCCCTCACATCAGCTAATAGCTTACGGCGGCGAAGTGGCACGTTCCCCTTAAAAGGCCAGGCCAAGAAAAGGTTCAATCTTTTAGGAATTAATAAAAGAGGCACCAGCGAGACTCTGAGGATATACATGAAACACTTCAGAACACAGGTGAAGACAGGTGAAGCTGAGTCTGTGCCGAGACTTGCAGAGGCGAGCGGCAGTGCCCGTGGTCCAAACGAGACTTCCTCAGAGACCCGGGACCCGAAGCAGGGTGAAAGAAATGCCCGCCCCCTGTGCTCCTTGGGTTCTCCGGCAGTTAGGGCAGCTTCTGACCGGCAGATGTGTGCATGTACAGACTGTGGCCAGGTGGCTGCAGGTGGGACAGAGTCGGAAGTCCACATGCAAAGGTGTCATGCCAGAGAGGTGAAACCATCCTGCCAGACACGCGACTTTTCCAGTGTGTCGAGGCAGGACCCAGAGGAGCATTTGCACAAGAACCAGCCTCAGCCAGCTGCCCCTGCCCTCCGTTGTCAGTGCTGCTCCTTCATCCCCTTGGATGAGACCCGCCTCAGAGACCACATGAAGGAGAAGCACAGCACGGGTTTCTCTTGTTCTCCCTGTGATCTGTCCTCGTCTGAGAAGGACGCGGAGGAACACGAGACAACGGGGCAGCATCTTGGCTTATTGACTCAACCAGAGACTTCACAGCCACTCAGCAATGATTCGGTTTTACAGACTGTGAGCACTTCAGCATTGGAAGACACAAAGGGGTCTCTGAGCAGCTCGGGAAGGGCAGCGCAGGAAGAACTGGCTAAGGCCAGGGTGAGCCATGGGAATGAAGTGAGGCATTCAAGTAAGCCGCAGTTCCAGTGTAAGAAGTGTTTTTATAAAACACGGTCTTCCACTGTCCTCACAAGACACATAAAGCTCCGGCACGGTCAAGACTACCACTTTCTTTGTAAAGCATGTAACCTTTACTCATTGAGCAAAGAAGGAATGGAGAAACACATTAAGAGAAGCAAACATCTTGAAAATGCTAAGAAAAATAATATTGGCTTAAGCTTTGAAGAATGTATCGAAAGGGTCTGTATAGGTACAAGTGACAAAAAGGAAGAGATTACCATTTCTGGAAATGAAAGGGCCGAAGGCCACGTCGAAGGCGTGCAGTTGCAGGAACACTCCTCTTTGGAGAAGAGCCTACTAGCTGCCAAGGAACAGGCACAGTCTGGTGTGACCACCAAAGATGACGAGGCTTTGACCACCACTCCAAGGAGAGGGAGACCTAAAGGTGGCATCTCACGGACGTGTTCGCACTGTGGCCTTTTGGCCTCTAGCATTACAAACTTGACCGTTCACATTAGACGGAAACACAGTCACCAGTACAGTTACTTATGCAAAGTGTGTAAGTATTACACTGTAACTAAGGGAGACATGGAACGCCATTGTGCCACCAAGAAACATAAAGGGCGTGTAGAAATAGAAGCAAATGGAAAACAAAGCTCAGATATCGTCATTGGCCCTGAAGGGGGTAACCTTGAAGCCTGTAGCAGGAACACCAGTTCAGATGAGCATGCTAGTAAGTCAGCTGAACCAGATCCCTCCATTTCAGAAAAGCCAGGACAAGAGCATGGAGATCCCATTGAAGTTGGAGCCGAAAATGTACTTCCTTCTATAGGTGGGGAAGCTGGCAGTCACCTTACTGATGAGAAGGAGCAAGTATCTCTAGAGCCAGAGGACCTGGGGCAGCAGGGGGAGGCGTGCTACCAGCGAGACACCACGGGCACCGGCAGTAATAAATGTGCGCACTGCGAGTTTAGCGCCCACTCTCCTGCTTCTCTGGAACTGCATGTGAAGCGGAAGCACACAAAAGAGTTTGCCTTTTATTGCATGGCATGTGACTACTATGCCGTGACTCACCGGGAGATGACTAGGCACGCCGCGACCGAAAAGCACAAGATGAAGAGGCAGTCTTACCTGAACTCTTCTGACGTAGAAGCCAGGTCCTCAGAAATGTCCAAAAACGTCACTGTGCCTGAGGAGCAGCGTCAGCAAAATTCTGTAGAATTTCCAATAATTTCAGGTCAACCACCTAAAACTCTTAATGCTAGAAATGCTGCAGATTGTTCTCTTTTAGATGAGAACCCTAACTTAGATGTGCCTAAAGTACTTTGTGTTCCTGCCTCTGTAGAAATTGAGACTGAAGAAGGACCTAATCTCAGTGAAGCTCCTTCCTTTCGTGAAACCTTCCAAGAGCCCCTTGCCAAGGATAAAGTTAGGGAGCCGGAGCAGATAGTGTCCCTTAACATTTCCTCTAATCATGGCTCCCCAAGCAGATTTCAAAACGGAAATTCGGGAAGCTCAGCTTTGAATTATGAGACAGTGAGGAGCAGCCACAATAGGTTGAGAGACATCGGGGACACAAGTGTACCTTGTGAGAGTGATGGAGGGAATGAAGGAGACAAGGCAAGCAGCGCCCTCAGCAAACACAGGTGTCCCAGGGTTCTGAGCAGAGCCCAGTCAGCTGAAAGCACCGTCCCTGTTGTGTTGAGAATGACGGAAGGACAGCTAAACCTGGACAGCCATGGTCAGGACAAAGTGGGCTGTGCCCAGAGCTCAGTGGATTTGGCAGCTATGCAAATGGGAAATCAGGACATTCTGATGAATTCTGCACAAGAAACTGCAGTTATCGTGGAGGAGGGTGGCTCAGTGTCTGATAGCACAGTTGAAAGCAACGGTGTTTATGAGACTGTGATCAGTGTTGATGACAGAGGACAGGCCGTGTACAGTTTTGGCCAGTTTGATTCTTCCATAATAAGAATAAAGAACCCGGAGGATGGTGAACTGGTAGACCCATCCGAAGAAGCTCTGATGGCCTCAGAAGTGAGAGTGAGTGAGTCGCCCTTAAAAGACGGTGCTCAAGGTGTGAAAAAGAAGAAATGTGAAGGCAGCTCCTTCGGCGAGTCCACACGCATCCGCTGTGATGACTGCGGCTTCTTAGCAGATGGGTTGAGTGGCCTGAATGTCCACATAGCCATGAAGCACCCTACGAAGGAGAAGCACTTCCATTGCTTGCTGTGCGGGAAGTCCTTCTACACAGAGAGCAACCTGCACCAGCACTTGGCCAGCGCCGGCCACATGAGAAATGAGCAGGCCAGCGTGGAAGAGCTCCCGGAGGGCGGGGCCACCTTCAAGTGTGTGAAGTGCACAGAGCCCTTCGATTCGGAGCAGAACTTGTTCCTGCACATTAAGGGGCAGCACGAGGAGCTGCTCCGGGAGGTGAACAAGTACATCGTGGAAGACACCGAGCAGATCAACCGCGAGCGGGAGGAGAATCAGGGCAACGTCTGCAAGTACTGTGGCAAGATGTGTCGCAGCAGCAACTCCATGGCCTTTCTGGCACACATCCGCACGCATACAGGTATGTGAGCTGCAGCCGCCCATGCTTTGCTGTGACGTGCACCTGCAGGGTCAGATCCGGACACCCCCTCCCACTGGAGGTGCAGTCCTCACTGCGCTTGCTGCTGGCCTTCCCCTGGTTCACGGTGCTCTGCTGGGGGGTGCCCAGGATGGCTGCCATTTGTCACTGTTGGCACTTAACATCTCTCAGGGCAGTGAAACCTCACTGATCCCGAAGATAGGCTATTTCACAAGTCCCTGCCCATGTTGTCAGAAGTCTACTACTCCTCTGATGCCTTTGGTACCATCCTGCCTTTCAGAGCTTTGCAGGTGCTCGAAGTCCCAACTGTTTGGTTTTCCACAGTATCTATTAAGTGACACCCTGCGTTTCAGAGGACATATTAAATGGCTTTTGAGGAATGAGATAATAAAAATTTTTCTACAACTTCAGGGTTTTAAAAATATTCATTGCCATATAGTCTGTGTCCAAAAGTGTGACTCCTAGGCAACAGCGTTCCACTTGCCAGGATCAGAAATAGCGCTTTTCAGAGTCAGTGTGCTCTGTGATCTGGTTTTCATGGAGACAGGGCCTGGTCGAGTTTCTGTGCTCTGCACATACAGTGTGCCTTCTTCCTGTTTAATTTTAGGTAGAAATTTTTAAGAAAACTTTTTTTTGCTGGAAAATGTATAAGCCACTATTCTAAATTTATGTAAAAATTCACTGCACTGTTTCTGTAAACCTGCCATGCATTCTTTATTTTAAATAGACATCTTTTCTAAATCACAGTGCTCTGCTTAGACAAGTTCTGTCTCCATGGTTGAATTTATGAGTGGATTTGAATAATAAATTCACATTTTAATGAACATATTTTCATTAAAACTGTAAGGTTTATTTTACTGTACTTTAAAATAATGGCTTATTATTAAAGATACACTTTAAATTCATGCAGTTTTTGAAACTTTTTGCATCATCACAAGGAAGAAGACAGACGAGGATGAAATGTTATTAATAGTTTAGGGTGCTTACAGATAGATAAAAGTTTTTTATTGACAGAAGTAGCAGGGAATCCTGCATAAGATTAATCCAGGAAAATATCAACTTTGTACCCTCGGTCCCAGCTCTGCCTGGCTCAGGGGAGCCCTGCTGGCTGTTTGCTGGCATCATGGACGTCTGCTGGTGCGGTGTTGCCGCTGAGTCTCTGAGATGACGTGGTTTTAGAAATTGGGCTTATTCACGTGTGCAGAAAATATGTACTTTCATAATATGCCCTCCTAAGGCAGATACAACTGAATAAAACTAAGAGGAAGATGCTAATGGAGCTCTTTTTAGAATTCTTTATGCAACTGTCTGGTCAAGACATGTTGCTTATAATTGATGTGTCCATTACTTGAATTCTCTTGTAATTATAGTCAATAAGTCTTGTAAATGTGTTAAAGCTCACTAAAAGCATACAAATTCAAGAACAGAGTAAGGCTAATAATTTAAAATAATCAATGTGGGCATTTCAGCACTTAATTTCCCTTGTGTGTTGATAGCTGATCATTCTTAATCCATTAAGATTTATTTAGTCGTTTACAATGCAGAATAGGTTTGCACTGGTCACTTGTGCCATTTGAAAATGTCCACCAGGTTAAGTGCAGAATGTAGTCCATTAGTCTTCCTTGACTATATGTATTAATTGCATTTAAAATCAAGTTAATGTGGATGTGAAAGTGAAGTTACTATCAATATGTGACAAAAGAACCCTACTTATATAAGTTACATCATTGATTGTAACATTTAGTAAAAGTTAGCGTACTTTTTTAACATTTTGTGTTGGGCTTATCAGCAAGTTCACTTTATTGTGTTCTGAAGCCCCGCAATGCCAGTCTGCTGTTTCAGTCTTGCAAGCCATTTTTTTGGGGAAGTCGCCCTCCAGGTTGTCACTCCAAGTTTTTTTCTTGGCACATCTTAGAATGAATTGCTCTCCTGATACGTTGCTCCTGTCTGTGAAATAGTGATGCAGGGACTGTTATTAATGGTTAACTGGAAAAGGGCTTACTCTTCCAATCCCTGTTTTCACACTTTGTGATTTACTATATGTTTTATGTAACCTTTTCTTCCCATCCTTAGTACAGTGAAAGCAGCACTGTAAGAAATAAATGAGTTTTGGTCATCAAGATTGTAGGGAAAAAGCATCGCCGAGTTTTCCGCTGTGCTTTCCCCTGGCAGGAGCAGACAGTGTCTGTCCCCTTCCCCCTACACTTGGGCAGAACGAGGACCCCGTGCCTCTCTCTCCTGCAGCGTTCTGTCGGTTAGAGCTTTGATTCCGTAGAACGTGGAGATGCCTCTGGGCTCGAAGACTATCTGAAGCCCTTCATTTCGTGTTCAGAGCGCACCGGTCATCGATGCCGTTTGACAGTGTTTGGTGCAGGGAGAGCGAGTTGTGTGGCTTCGCTGAGGGATTCCCAAGTTAGGGCTGGTGGTGTTTGTGACCTGCTCTGTGCCCGTTTTCAGAAGCCGAGTCTGCCTTGAGAAGAGAGTTGGTCTGTAGACTGTAAGCGAAGCGAGAATGTGGGCTTTGCTTGGCCCTACACATCGTGAGCCCCCGCTTCTGCTTCATTTCTGTGCCCAAGCACCATTGGCTCTCAGTGCTGTTTGTTGGATGAGTGAGTGAGTGAATGAGTGAATGAAGTGTTCGTTGTTTCAGGAGGGTTGTATTGGGTTGGCCAAAAAGTCCGTGGTGCTTTCTCCACGTTTTTCATTTTCACCGATAACTTTACTAAGTTAGGTGTTTTATGTTGGCTATCTCCCACTACGACTGGCGTCTAGTGGGTGCAGGCCAGGGGTGCTGCTGAACATCTCCCAACGCATCAGACAGCCCCACAGCAAACAGTTACTTGGCCAGAATGACCACAGTGCCAAGAAACCTCTCAAACCAGTTCTGACATGTGTGGTCCGTCATAGCACCTTCTCCATACCCCACACAAACCTTTCCTATTGCGTTTCAGTTGTGTTTCTACCTTTCCTTAAATAATAAAACATATTATGCCAGAAATGTTATGTATTTTCTTTCATCTTCAATATTAAAATGGCTGCACAAAAATTCACCAATTTGGTAAGTGTTCCTTAAGTGAAGTTACAGATAACTGAGCCCTACTAGAGCCATTGTATGGGAAAAACCAAACGAACGTTTTGGCCAACCCAATAGAATTCAGGCTATGGTTGGCAGGCATTAGAGGATGGGTTATATACCTCTGGCTCGATCCTTCAGGACCTAAAGCTTTGTTAATTTTTTAATGTGAATGTCACATCCATGTTTTGCATGACAGTCAGCAACGACTGCCGTCGAGGAACGCCTGCACAGGTCTGTGCGAAGGCTTAGTTTTTAAAGGTTCAGAGTTTCGCGGTGACGCCGTCAGGTGCCAGAGACCTGGAAAGCCTCTTTCTTCTCCCTTTCTAAACACCCCACAGTCCAAATGAGAAGAGAGACCTGCTGAGGGCCCTGCTGTCCCAAGCAGTAGAACCATTTAAAACAGTATTGACAGTTTATAATAATCACAGTGCACCTTAAAAACACATTTAGAATTATGTGGTTTTATAAAACACGTGCCTTATAAACACGGTGCTTGCTTAATAAGCTTAAAAATGGAAACACTGTTAGGAGAAAAGGGACATGTGTATATTTATTTATATCTACACAGAAAAGTGTCACCTCTAGTCCCCTTGTATTTGAATGTTTATGGCACAGAAAGGAGCTGTTAACCCAGTCAGCTCTGGATCTCGGGGCCTTAGTGAGTGCCGCAGGAAAGCTGACCACAGGGTAGCTCACTCGTGTGTTGTCAGTGCCCTGGCAGTGACCACTGGGACCCGAGGAGCCGGCCGGCCCGCTGAGGAGCCGGTATGGGCAGCTGATGACACGAGGGCCACTGCCTGGCCCCTGGGGACCCGTGTGCTCCCACAGGGTCAGGACAGGCGAGCGGGACAAAGCCCTCAGTCCACCAGACAGGTGTTCTAAGTCCTCACACCAGATTATGCTCTCAAAGCTGAGAGAGCTTTATCTTCTTTGTCTGAAGTCCTGGTGTTACTGTTACTTGATAATATCCTAATTGCCTTATTATCTTGAATGCATTTTAATTCAAAGTACAGCTGTATTGGTTCTTCTCACTCCCTCTTCTCTAAGTCCCTTTATGGAGGTCTCTGTTGAGATGAAGTGTTTCAAAGTAGTGATAGGCTTCGTTTTATCAGAATCATTTAGATAAACTGTAGTTTCTAATGTGATTGATAGAATGTGATTGCTGTGAGCTGCAGTCCCAACCTGCTTTTGACATTTAGACATAAAGCTGACTAGATATAACCATTCGGGTGCTAAATATATTTTACATCTACTTCTAACAGAAATGGAAGTATTAAGAGATCTGGCTTCATTGTCATTGAACTGTGAAATATTCAACCTTGTCTGCCCGTGCTTAGTACTGTTGACTTTTTTATTTCTGTTAGAAGATTAAAATTAAATGCTTCACTTTTTTTGTCAGCTTTTGGGAATTAAATTGAAATTTAAGACTCTAAAATTTTTTACTGAGTGCTTCAATTTCAACAAAGTATTCTTGGAGGATTTTTTTCCAAGGGCACTGCACAGAGGTTCATTGATCAAATGTGATTTATTGCAATTTTTTTGTTTGAGCTTTTTTTGTATATTTATTCAAGTTCACATATTTCATATTCTGTCTAGCCATGTTAGAAGAGGTATTTCACCAAATAGGGACTGAACATGATATGAAAAATCTGGAAACATATTGTGCTGACTTCACACTGTGATTTTTGTGATTTTGACTTACTTGAAGATTTAGTGGTTAGAAAACCAGAAAAACGGTATATACATGTTGTACCTTTGGAAGTGCAGCTTCTCGTCAATGTGTGTGCTTGCGATCTACTAGGGACTGTCACTCCAGGTGCGGTCTGTTACTGATGCTACATTTGTTGACTCTGAAATAATTTTGGTTTCTCATTGAGTATAGATTAATTTTATTTCTTTAGGAAATAAAAACAAATTTGTTGGTACTATGCTTTTTATGTTGAAATACTTGTTCTTCCAATTAATAATAACCAAATTTTAGTACTTCTGGTTTGCAGAATCAGCAGATTTTTGACTAATAAATGACCATAAAAATAAATACTTTATCTACTGTACATATTCATGTAATGTGTGCTATTAACATAGTAGCATAGCGAATCATTTGGAATAAATGTCAAAAAATCTAAAATCCCATTATTAATGTGAATAAACTTTAGGGTGCAGAAATACAGGGAAATGAGGAGGCGGCCACTCAGTTTGTTTATTTGATGATAAATATACCTAGAAAATATCAGCGACCTTGTGTGTGTTTTTGAAGTGTTCCGTTTTCAATGTGGAGTGACTGTAAAAGGCGTTTTTGTGAATTGTAAGGAAAATATTTAAAATTATTTAGCTCATCTCATTGTACTGCTCAACTGTATCACCATTGACTTTAAATCTTAGAAATGCTATTGAAAGTTAGCACTCACTGAAACAGAGTCTTTATGGTGGAATAATTATGGGATGCAGTTCTTTTCAAGTTAGAAAGGAATCCACGTGTTTCGTTTTGGGGACAGGAATTCATAATTAGATTAAAAGTGTGACTTAGGAGCTAAGCCTCTTTTTAAACTACCAGTTCTGTATTATTCAAATTCAAATCGTATTTTATGTTAAATTTACTTAGGATCAAAACCGTTCAAGTGCAAGATCTGCCGTTTTGCAACAGCTCAGCTTGGCGATGCCAGAAACCACGTCAAAAGGCACCTTGGGATGAGGGAGTACAAGTGTCATGTGTGTGGGTGAGTGCATTGAAACCGTCCCCGCCGCGCGAGCCAGGAAGCATGTGCAGGGTGCCCATTGTCTCAGAACTCAAAACTGATATGAGGGAGAGTGGTTAAAATTATGCGTGCAGAGCCCCTTCCCATTGTTATGGTAAATCCCTTAAACACAGTTATGACACTCTTCTCCCACTGCTCATCCTGCGCTGAAGATGAGCCATTTTATGGGCTACAAGGTCAATTTGAACCTGTAATCTGTAAATTGACTAAATTATAGGATGTTCATTCACATTGCCAGAGAGAACTGGAAATTCCATTTAAAGACATAAAAAATACATAATGTAGCTTTAGGAGTGTATATGTATGTTTTTTTCCCTTTTGCTATGCTGCTTTAATTGTAATCACATTAATGGCTCTTTGGATCCATTGGACGTATTCTGTGAGGAAAAAAAGCAGAAAAAGATTTAATTTCAGACAGCTGCTTACTGATTATTGCAGGGAGGAAGCCTGTAAAAATACAGCATGTAATGTGTGTTTCTGTGTAACTTCATTTCAGAACCTGTTTTCTTTTTTGGTTAATGGCTCTTTCCTCTAAGGAATCATTCACAGTCTTTAATTGTCACTCAAATGTGCTGGATTACATAGGAAGTACTGAGATGTCTTAAAAGGTTTTAAAACGCCGTGACATCTATGGTGTATCATAGGACATTCAGAGCTGAATCTTAATACCCTACTTCTGATTAAAAGTATATTTTAATGTTATTATGCTAGAGAAATTAACTGACATGTGCACCACATAAAACACTTTATGTGACCCTGAGAACCTGCAACTCTTGTGCCTAATTCACAGATACTTTAGATTCAGTTAAATTGTGCAGTGTGCTCGTGATATATTAGGGTTATTTTTTTATTAGATGATTTCTCTGGTTGGCACTACTATGTAAATAGAAATATCTTCTATGTCAGAAACACTTCTGGTTTTTGTTGGATGGTACTCTTCATCCCAGGATGCCATGGTGTTTTTTGACCCTTAAGAGAGTTTTACAAGTAACTTTGCAAACAGCTTTATTAACCATGGTCTGTGATTTATTCATTGGCAGACTTGATGGTTCAGTGACTTGCAGCTAAAGTAAATGAAGACGAACCTTCGCCCTAAAGCCCCTGAAGATCAGTGGGAGAATGAGTTTTCTTGCTACTGATTTTAGCTGCAAGGGTCGAGTGCTAAATGGTTCATTTTAATTGCTCTAGGTCTTGGAATTTAAAAAGATATGTCATTTACTGTTTTTACCATATGAGTTATAGGAAGGAGAGAGGCCCTGGCTTCAATGAAAATTGACTGTTAGATGGCAATCAGCAATTTATTCCTCCTGTCTGTGAAATAAACAATTTTTGCATGCTCTGTTATTAGAACTCTAGTTCCATTCATTTTTATGAGGGGTACCCAGACCCTGGAAAGGGAAAGAAGAAACATTTTCAGAGAACAGTTTCTGACGTGCAGAGGACCAGAAACAATACGTGATTGATTGGCTTTGATTGTGTACTTTGAACAATGCACACTTTGCTTAGCTCAGTGCTTACCACATACAACTGAAATGTTGCATTAGTGGTTTCCCTGTCTGACTCCCAGGATAAAGCATCACAGATGCACGTAGATTCAGTGAGTTTTGTGCTGCTGCTGCCGAGGTCTCCGTGTGTGTGTGCGCCTAGTAAAAGCTCTCTAGATTCCAGAATTGTATCTCGTAGAATTATGGTAGTCATCACACTTTTTAGACTATGAAATGATAAATCTCTTAACTTTTTAAAAATGAAACTTGATTTAAAAGTCACACAACAGTGATTTTTACAGGGTAGATATTTTCACAGTGCAGCCAAATGTTCTGAGGAATTGCAGTGCCCTAAAGAAAACATGCCTCTTGATCCATGTGGTTGAACTAGAACCCTAGTGAGTTAGAGACCTTTCGGTGTTACAGAGAAAGAGTCGGAGGTGGTGCCTGTTTCCAAGGGCTAGGGCACTGTGCAGGTTCTGCCTTAACTGGAAAACACCGAGACATGCCAGAACTGGCTGTCAGATTAGAGGCAGTGAGCAGGGCGCATTGGCACAGCAACATCACTGGCGACGCCCGTTCACTATCACTGATGGCTGAGTAGTTGTGGAGATGCTCAGCGGGCCTCCTAGTTTCTGAATGTAAGCAGCGCATGCTGCACTTCTTCATTAGCTTTAATTGCTATAAGTTTTACCTTTTTAAAAAATCATGCTTTTACAGGTGAACTGACCTTTCAGGAGCATCGCCACTATGATTTTGTCACAAACAGAAGGGCCTGCACTACGTTTTCTTTTCTGCAGTAGAGTCTCTTAGTCTCTGTGTTTTAGAGCTTTAATAAGTCACCTCTTCAGTGTTTGAATTGTAAGAAATAAACTGTTTTTCAAGTAGTTTCGACTGCATAATAATATATAAAAACAGTCGGGCAGGCACATTTTAAGAATGAAATGATTACGATATTCTATTATATATTTTTTAGTAACCACTGGTTTTCTTGAAAAAAAAAGAGAAACTAACCCTAACATTTTATGGTGAAATGGATGAAAACAACATAGAGTGCCGTTTTGTTGACTTGAGCTCAGTGTTAGTGTTTCAGATTCTTTGTAATTGTCTGACTTTTTCTCGTGTCTTTGTGCGTCTCTCTGTGTGAGGACTGTAGATGCTCATCAGACACACAGCCGACATTGTTTTCCTAAGGCTTAGTGTGCATTAGCCACTCCCTTAATGAAAACTGCCTTTGGAACTTTTATTTTAGTTTTTGAACCTGTGCTGATTTTCTTTGAATCTCGAAGTGGAATTTTTAGATAATTTTTCCCCTATCAGCATATCTTAGTTATGGCATGTCATGGATTTAAGTTAGTTTGACACGAGAAGCTGAATGTCTTCGATGTCTAGTTCGCACTAGGCAGCTAGATCCAGAGTTCAGGACTGGAGTTTTGGGTGCCCAGGGTTTGCGTGCTGACGCGTGGTGAGAGTTTCAGGAGCGGATCGCATTGCCCTTCCTGCTGTAAGGACGTGTGATAGAGAACTTCGTTTACAAGCCTTTAATTGTACTTTCACTTTCAGGAGGAACAGCTTCCGAACAGCACAGTTTCTTAATCTTACATCTGAGTGCGGAGAAAATAGCAAAGAAGGGAGAGCATTCCTTGGTATAAGTTAATAATTTTGTTTGGGACTCATGTTTAAAAACAGGTTAAACTTGTTTTTACCAAATCCGTGATCTTTACCTTTGTTTTTTCCAGTAGTCAAGAACTTGAAAATATCAGTGGCTCCCAAAAAGTCATTATAGTACCATGTTTTGTTAAATTTGTTTAAATTTATTTAATACTGTCTACGTGTATGTATAATAGCATATATATACACCCTCATAAATAGTTTACACAGGGTTGTGGTTTAGTGTATGCCTTAATGACTGACATCAGTTTTATTTGCTGATCTCTGTAGTGTCATGAGCTTGTTTATCTCACGTTCATGATCGCTGCTGTGCAGACGGCAGCCCGAGGTTAAACGTGTTTTAGTGATGGGCCTAAGTTGTGCAGCAGTGATGGCTGACCACGGCTGCCTTCCTGTTTGCTGGCCCATCCCCTCCTTCTTGTGCGTCCGTGACACCTGTTGTTGGGGTGCTCCCGCCTGTGTGCGCCTTCTCTCTGGGCTGCTGTCGCCAGCACGTGAGCGCTGCCGTCTGGCTCCTGGCAGCCCCCTGGGCTGCTCATTTTCGGCCTTGGCTCAGATTTATGTGCTTTGAAACGTTGCTTGCACGGTGGCTTACTTTAGTAGTCTGTTATTCAGCCTCTCTTATTTGTATCTCTCTGTTTCCTTTTTCTCACATTAAACTGTTGTTTTAAATAATTTTATTATTTTTCCCTGTTGTTCTTTATGTGCTGATCATTTATTGCACTTGAGTGGTTAAAAATTAAACATGTTGGTATAACAGAAAGAAGTGCCTCAAGAAGTGAAGATTTTATTATCTTTTCACTGGGATGAGAGGGGTAAAATGGATCAACCTGAATTATTGTTTTTTTTTTTTTTCCCATTACTAGTTACTAAAAAATAAGAGTTAGTAGAAAACTAGTAAGTAACCTGATTTTAGTAAACCTGGGAAATATGCCTGACTTCGTGTGCCATTATTCATAAGGACTCAGTATGCATGGTTTAGGGATTATGTTTTTTTCTGATTTATTTTCCTAAGTCTAGTCTTCAGTCTTGTGTATAAAGTTAAATAGTTGAGTAGAATTTACCTAATTAGAAGAGAATAAGGGCATTTTCTAAATCTGTCACCTCCAGGTTCCTGAAGAGATTCTAGACATTTTCTATTGTGTATTAATGTGCTTATGAACTTTTTATTCGTAGCTGGTTTAAGAAATCTGAAATAGAAAGTTACTAATGCAGTAAAATTCTTTTTTTTTTTGCATGTATGGCATTACCTAGTTTTTGTGCATTAGAAGGGATCTCTATGTAGATGATTATAATGTCACTTTCTGACCTTTGCAGCTTGAATAATTGTAAATCATTGCTTCATAACGTGTCAGAGAATGTCTGTACTAGGCAATTAAATGGCAGAATATAATAGACCAAATTATTGCCTGTCATGTTTTCAACAACACAGTTAGTATTTGAGTTACACTTAATCATTACGTGCATTAGCAACTTCATTGGAATCCAGCTTCAGGCTGAGCATGAAACACATCACATTATTTAAACCTCTAATGGTACAAGTCATTTATTTGTGTTGAAGTGTACAACATGCAGAGTTTCATAAAGCAAGGAACACTTGAGAGCTTAATTTATCCAAATCAAAGTCTAAATGCAGATAAACACAAGTGGCAAAAATTAGTAATTTTTATAGGCTGGAAATATTTAAAAATACATGGTTGTGGGTAATTGTAGGCAGCAGGAATAAATTAAAATCACTATTTTTAGTCTGCTCTGAGAACTAAAGCTGTGTATACCTAAATCATTAAAAGCACCATGGAATTGCATTTTCAACTGAACAATTAATTACACCCATCATATCTACAGATGTATCCAAATAAAATAAGTATTTGGTTCAGCTGGTTGTTTTGGTTAAAGAGATATAGATAGAAAAACTGTTTTATGTTGTGGCCTGAATTATGCTTATAACAATATGAAGTGCAGCATCTCTCATTTTTATAAAAAATCTGAACATTAAAAGTACTCTTATAATAAGGGTATACTACATATGTTATCTATATCGTATTTTAGTGCTCTTTGTTTAATGATATATTTTTGTCTTTAGTTTGAAATTTTTAAAATGCCACGCAGTGATTACTGCTGTCTCTCTTCCTGTCAGGGAGGGATACAGAATTAGCAAAACAAACAAGTTAATTGTTGGTTTATTCCTCTGCTGTTAAAGTCCTTGAAATACAGTTTAGTGAGTGGACGTTGGTTTCTGTTTTTTACATACAAATCACTTTGTAATTTAAAAATCTAAGAGATATCTTAGTTATAATGTTAAGAAATAAAGAACATTGTCAGCTGTGATTCCAGGTGGTTTTCCAATGGATGGCTTTGTCTAGGGGAGAGTTGGGGGATAAGTGTAGGTCGGTGGAGGAGAAACAGGAGGAAGTCTTCCCCAGCCTCTCCTCCTGGCTACAGGAGGCACCTTCCCCACCACGGCGGCGCCCCGTTCTCTGTCTTTGTGGCCGTGTTTCCGTGAATTCTTGCCACGGGAAGTGGGTCATAGGTTCATCCCAAGGCAGCCAGTGTGGCCGGCCTGTAGCACAGCAGGAACTAAATACACATGGTTACTTCTCGGTGTTGCAGTTGAAAACATGGGCCTCTCTCCACCGTCTTTCCATCTCAGTGGCTTTAGTTGTTCTTGCTTTACCTTTATTTCAAGATGGCTTCGCAGTGACTTGACATTATATGGTGGCCTTTCAGGACTCTCTAGCCCTGCCGGCCCCTGCAGTGGAGTGCAGGCAGGTAGCCACTCTCCTGCTTTCCTTTGCCTGTCGTGTGGTTGAAACAAAAACTGCTAGCCTGTTTTCTCTTCCCTCCTTCCTGTTTCTTCACGTGGTCATGCCAGTCCTTTGCTTTCTGGAGGGAGGCAGGACGAGAGGAGGTGCTGCACCTGCAGGAAGGAGGGACGCGTGGCCACTGACTCGCAGAGTCATTCATTTCCTGTTGGGCAGATTCTCCAGAGACCCTCTCTGCAGGGCCAGTGCCCAGGTGGTGCAAGGGCCCTGTGGTCATGTGCTCCACATGGGAGAGGCGGACATCAACGGCACAGACCCCAGGAGCAGAAGTGGGGGTCGTGATCTGGGGCTTATGTCCGCTCAAGAGTGCCAGGAAAGGCTCATTGAGAGGTCACATTTGAGTTGGGCCTTGAAGGATGAGGAGACATTCACAAGGCAGGGTTGGACATTTTTAATAGAGGGAACCAAAGAGCCAAAGTAGCAAAGTACAGGGTAGCGTGACACATTAAGAGCACTGCGAGAAATTCCTGGAGTGGAAGTGGCTAGATGGGGTGAAGTGTGAGATTTAAAAAATATCAAAGAAACTCTGATGAGCATCAGTGCATGCCAGTGCTCTTAGTCTTCGGGGTTAAAGAGGTCAGAGCCACACCTGCCTCAGATGGATGGAGAAAGCTCAGGCAAGGAAATGTCCAAGTTTTGTTGGCTGATTCAGAAAAGATTTCATCGAATTGGTAGTATTTGCTGTGAGGGTGAGTGGGGGGAGGCGGATCTCTAGGGCTGCACATTCCAGGCAGGCTTTGGGGTCGCTCTGCCAGGAGCGTGGTGTGTTCAGGACA